>JAWPHD010008359.1:0-116147 GCA_037043455.1 Cyrtodaria siliqua | reverse complement strand
CCACCAGTAAATTGCGCAATAGGAAAATAAAGGAAAACCCATATAGCTGTTTCGTTTTCGACCAAACAATTACTATTTTCTTACATATGTTTACTTCTGCGGCATAGTTATATATAAACATGTGTCGATAGGTATTGGAACTTTGTCAAGACGTAAGAAAGGAAACAAAATATACATACGTGCGATTGGTATATCTCAGCATTCAAAGAATAGATTCATTAGGAGAACGTCGTACTTCACGAAAGACTGTAAGAACGAGTATATAGTGAATATGTACGTTAGGAGCACTTACACACACATATATATATATATAGAGGATCTTACATGAGTGACTTTGTAGTATTGATTTTAATAAACGAGTTTGATAAAATGATAGGATACGAGGCTCTTGCCGAGTATCCTATCTGTTTATCCAACGAGTTTATTAAAGTCAATAATACACAGTCACGAATGTAAGATTCTGTTTATCACATAACACACCTACGACGTGATAGTTTCACTTTATTGTTGTCAATTTTCCTTATTTGTAAGACAAATCATGACGTCGTTTTGTTGTTATCATGGCGGGGATTTCTTTATTTACACTGTCCTGTTTTAATGGGATGACAGTAGGGTAAGTGTGAGGTTTGGTGCACCCTAGAACCGGTTTAAACCCCCAGTGGCCTACTTTGCCACTGACCGTTCCAAGGCGGTAGCCCTATTGTCAACCCTTTTTGTGTTTGTGATGTCGTTTGCATTTATTATTGCTTTTGCTTTCTTGTTTGTCTGTTTGCGTGTTTGTTTCTGTGTTTTGTGGTTTACTGACCTCCTTGAATGCTACTTTCCCTGTCCGATCTTTTTATATTTCTTTACATGACGTCGCTACGTTACGCCGCTGTAAATGCGTTTAGCCTTCAAATAATGCGACACCTTAAACCAAATTAAAGTTACTAACATTCCTTTTAAGAAGTAAGATTTCAAATAATGATAACTAATTAAGGCGTCTGAACGTACCGTATGATATATCATGCAAACAATTGGGATTAAATGTTTTAATGTATACAAACACAGTGATTCGGCCTTCATTTGCATCTGTAATACACTAGTGTATTACGAGAAATAAGTCATGGCTTTATTGCACTCCCGGAAGCCATGTTATGTAATAAATATATATTTATATATCGTTAAGAGCACACACACACACACACACTTATATATATGTATTGCTCCAGATATGAAACACAGTATAATAACTGCATCGAGGCACATATTAGAACAGTTTTACAATTTTAGCATTTCAAAGAGTTTTTCTTCTAAAATCAAAAGAACTGACCTTATGTTGACCTATTTATCAGTTTCCCTGGTGGTGACGTAGTTTTCATGTTCAGGTTGCATTGATTGGGTTTTAAACTTAATCCTTTAAACATGAAAAGGTACTTTAATAGATCACTATTGTTAATTTCATTGAACTTCTTCACAAGTCCCTGAGATTGTTTGACAATGTGGTAACACTGGACTGGATAATTCTCACTGCAAGACCCGTTTACAGTGCAAGAACGCATCGTCGAAACTCGGTGCCGCCAGTGAGTACCATACTGCCCATTGGACTTCGCCAATCAAGTTTAAACTTTCTTAAAATTTGAAGAAGAAAAACGTCACCGTGACCTTTTAATGTATTGTTTGACATTGTTTTAAAACTTATGTAGCATTGTTTTCTTTTTAAGACAAATCTGCAGATAGAAAGACACTGACATATTGTTTGTGACATTGACATTCGTTTGATATTACTGATCTAATTTGAAAAAAAAAATATGTTATGTAGCCGTTTTGAATTTGTGAGTGAGTGAGTAGACGACGAGCGATTAGCATTACCAGTATATGCCCAAAATAAACAGGGTCATGTCCAGTCACTTATGGGCAACCGGGCATAGCGATGTTACTGTGTATATGTGTATATATGAGTATGTCGGTGTGACTAACGAACTGGCATTACCGGTCTAAGACGAGTTATGTCAGACATAAGCAGCGTCACGTCAGGTCCCTTAGAGGTAACCCAACTCGACGGTGTCGTATCCCACGGGTGAGGCTACTTCTCCCCAGGTTCGTACACGGAGTGTGGACTGTTTCGGCGGTCTGAAGTAAACAAAATCGCAGATGTGTTCAACATAATTGTTATTATTCAACTTGATCTCAAAATATACTATGTAAAGGCATGTTTATTTATAAGCCATAGTCTGCAAGTATCTGGGTCTACACTGGTTATAAAAGCAATGTTTTCGACTATGACAGCGAAAGGGTTAACAGGAACATCTAACGATATTTTATCCCATTTTCAGAATGTTGTCTCCTGCTAAATGGATTAATATTTAATTAAAGTAAGACAGGTCTAATCAACACAGTGACTGTGTTCCGATGGCACTTATTTAACAGTAATCCTTGCCGATTATGAAGTGTGTGTGTGTGTAGTTCTGAGGTTTATAGTCCCTCCACCAACAAACACGACAAGTTTCCCTGCCGCGACGGGCACAATAGAGTCTGGACTGGTTGCCGATTATGAATAGGTAAATTAAGGTTAATACAGCTGGTACTAATATAAAGCAAACGGCGCTAAGTATTATACTTCAAATAAATATCATAGCAAGTAAATCAGTAAATGACATATACCCTTTAAATAAATAAAGAAACAATGCATGAAAACATCAATAATAATCTGTAGCAAGTCAAAGGCAAGTAAAATATGTTAGATATTACCTCCCTTTATGGTTAGCTAAATATACAGTAAAAGACATAGGCCAAATCTACATGTACTACATACCTTAACCCTTAGCCTAAAAAGTTTTGTTTTTTTTCATATAATATGCTAGACTGAACAAAGCTTAAGTACATCTTTGGAATAATGAACACAAGTACGCAAATGCTGCATTAAACATTAAGTTGTGCACATTGTTTAACTTGCAATCTATATTCACATTTATAACCATATCACCTCGAAAGTCCTAGATACACTATCAAGTAAAGAGTCTCTAAAGTTCCTCTATTAAACAGTCTCTTGCACTTACTATGAAACGCCACTGCGCTTCGTGTTGATCCTCTGGACGAAACATTTTATTTCATTAGGAATAAGCTTTCTGAACATGTTCAGTTTTCCAGTATGACGGATTGAGCAACTCTGAGTTGGACTCGAGTCGATTGGACCTCAGTTCTGACTGTCCTCTATTCGGTGTATCGCCAAGCAGGATAATTAACAGCATGATGTTTCGTCAATAGAAGTGAAACAGAGTCTATATTCACATATTCAGCAGCCTCCCGCCTATTTGTGGTCACTATTAAGTAAACGTTATTGAAACTCTCTACGTAGTCTATTTCATTATAACTGCATTCATACGGTTTGATTTACGCATATACAACAGTCCATTGCACTTTTGCACATCTCAGATACAATGTCTATGTTCTATTTACAACCTCTAATTTCACACATTTAGAGTGTTTATTGTTAAAATCACTTCTATTACTGATGTCCGTGGTAGTTTATTGCTTACAAATGTATGAACCATTTCAATAACTAGAAGTATATCATATTCAAATATACATCAGCTTCATCAATATGTAATTTGCTTTCATCTCAAAGTCCATAGTTTCTAAATACATTCAGACAATCAAGATACAGTCCATCCGCTAGTTTTTTTTTCGCGGCCACTAGCACAACTAAACGTATTGTGCAAACTCAAGGTCTCAGTATTTGCTCAAAATTTACCTGAAAAGTTCATGAACACGTCAAACTACGCGTTGTTTGTACATCACATCAAATTCAGCTGTTCTCCTGGAACAAGTCCTTTACACTGACTTCAATTTCAAACTCTCTACAACAGTCTCTATTTAAGATCTACTTAATAAATCTCTGAATTAAAGCACTGAAACTTCTATCTTTACTTTCACTTACACAACAGTCTCTATTTGCAATAACACATGTAACAGTGTCTATTTAAAATTGTCCTTTCTAAGAAAATTATTTGGAAATGTGCACAACATTTATGTACTAAACTAAAATATAAATGTATGAAGCAGCATCTGAATTTCTAATTCATAAATACTGTGGCTCAAACAAAATAGCTGACCCTAAAATAAACGATTTTAAGCAAAAATGGGTTCTGTTTGACCTTTAAGATTGCAGTTCCACATCAATATGCTATTTTGAAAAGGCTGCATATTCATCGCTTCCGCAGCTTGCTGTTGCAATTTTGGCAGAGATAGGATGCCTGATCAGATAAAAATGGCATGTAACCACATGATAAACTGGAGTAGTTTGTCTATCTCCATTTTCCCAAGACCTGCTATTAACTTGCAGGCTGACATGGACCCATTGTCCACCTGCATCTGAACTACATCATCACTATGAAATGAATATGCATGTATGAAATCTGCTATGCATAACTCAGGAATATCCCTGTCGCTAAATGAGGTACCAAGAAATACGCTATCAGTGTACACACATTCCTCAGTACTTCTGGTACTTTGAATTGTAATGTCAGATTCTGTCAACACTGAATCACTAGGGAGGGAGTCATTGTCTGGTACCCGGGAAGTATGAATCTTGATCTGACATTGAGCTGGCTGAAGAAATTCATTTGTTATGGGAGAGCCACAAATCTCATTGACATTCTGTTCTGAGCATTGGTCATTCTCTGTTACATGTTCAAATATGGGCATATTTACCACTGGAGCAGGACAAATGGTATTAAGATCAATGAGGTCAACTTCCTCGAAACTGTACTCTGTCAAAAGACTAGCAGTGTTCCCTAAACTATCATTAACATGTAACTGATCTGTACAAATTGTACTTTCAGTTTGGTCTCCCTGGGAGTTAACATTGACCAACATATCTGTCTGGTTTTCTTGAAAATCACCATTTACCAACCCTGGTATATCTACCAACAAATCCTTATTTATAGTTCCATGTCCGTGTGTGATGTGTTTGGACTGCGCTTTAAAGGATACGCGGCCGGACACATGTACACTCAGCATAACCATGTTTTCCTCATTTGCTATGTTAAGTGGACATCGCGACGCGACATGTCCCACCTGTTCTCACGATTGGCAAATTATTTGTCTTGGCGCTTGCAAACTTTCATAGCGATGCCTTGATTTGAATTGATTCGTGTAAGAATACTCATTATATGGTGTTCCGAACCTTTGTGCTAGATAAGAACAGTCTTAAGCAAGCCATAGTCTTTAATTTGCCTAACTTGGAGAGTTTCAGCAGCAAACTCAAGCGCGATGCCCTCGAGACAAATCAAAAATCGTTTGCATTTTTTCTCATCTCCCCACTAATTTAAATCAGAAACCAATTCAAATTTAAAAATAAAAGTATGCCAGTAAGTGGCATACTTTTATTTTTAAATTTGAATTTGAAATTTGCCATTATATACAGGAGAAGATACAGTCTCTATGTGACATGAACTTGTTTTCCTTTAGCCTTAACAATTTCCACACCCTGCTCGCAGCGCCAAAATGTAGCCGTTTTGAGTGAGTGAGTGAGTGAGTGAGTGAGTGAGTGAGTGAGTGAGTGAGTGAGTGAGTGAGTGAGTGAGTGAGTGAGTGAGTGAGTGAGTGAGTGAGTGAGTGAGTGAGTGAGTGAGTGAGTGAGTGAGTGAGTGAGTGAGTGAGTGAGTGAGTGAGTGAGTGAGTGAGTGAGTGAGTGAGTGAGTGAGTGAGTGAGTGAGTGAGTGAGTGAGTGAGTGAGTGAGTGAGTGAGTGAGTGAGTGAGTGAGTGAGTGAGTGAGTGAGTGAGTGAGTGAGTGAGTGAGTGAGTGAGTGAGTGAGTGAGTGAGTGAGTGAGTGAGTGAGTGAGTGAGTGAGTGAGTGAGTGAGTGAGTGAGTGAGTGAGTGAGTGAGTGAGTGAGTGAGTGAGTGAGTGAGTGAGTGAGTGAGTGAGTGAGTGAGTGAGTGAGTGAGTGAGTGAGTGAGTGAGTGAGTGAGTGAGTGAGTGAGTGAGTGAGTGAGTGAGTGAGTGAGTGAGTGAGTGAGTGAGTGAGTGAGTGAGTGAGTGAGTGAGTGAGTGAGTGAGTGAGTGAGTGAGTGAGTGAGTGAGTGAGTGAGTGAGTGAGTGAGTGAGTGAGTGAGTGAGTGAGTGAGTGAGTGAGTGAGTGAGTGAGTGAGTGAGTGAGTGAGTGAGTGAGTGAGTGAGTGAGTGAGTGAGTGACGAGCAAATTAGCATTACCAGTATAAGACAAGTTATGCCCAAAATAAACAGGGCCTTGTCCAGTCACTTATGGGCAACCGGGCATAGCGATGTTACTGTGTATATGTGTATATATGTGTATGTCGGTGTGACGAACGAACTGGCATTACCGGTCTAAGACGAGTTATATGAGACATAGTCCCTCAGAGGTAACTCGACTCGACGGTGTTGTATCCCACGGAAAAGGCTACTTCTCCCCAAGTTCGTACACGTACATGTTTAGGCGGTCAGAAGTAAACAAAATCGCAGATGTGTTCAACACAATTTTTATTATTCAACTTGATCTCAAAATATACTATATAAGCCATAGTTAATTCTCTCAATTTTAAACACCTTACCAGGAACATCCTCTTGTTTCTAATTATAACAGGAACATCTAACGATATTTTATCCCGTTTTCATAGGAACATCTAACGATATTGTCTCCTGCTAAATGGATTAATATTTAATTAAAGTAAGACAGATCCCTAACGGGGTTTTACAATAACTGTGGTCCGTAGGCACTTACTTAAAGACACATTTCGAGCCTATTTGGTGAGAGAATTTCTATAGGTAACTGTAAATCACTGTTAGCCAAACAATTTCATGAGCAAAGTGTGATATTAAATTTTTCTTCAGATTATGAGGCCCACCCAATAAAGCATTTGTGACCAGTACCCATAATAACACATTAAAGAATGTTGTATATTTATTGTGTTGTGCTCTGATTTTTAGTCTAAAAACAATTAAGAAATACCAGATAAGTTTTGTATTCAGAAGCTAAATTATGAACATATATTTCTTCATTAAAGTAAATAACAAAGTGTTGTTAAGCTATTCTTACCCTCAATATAGCAATGCTATACAAATAAAAAAAACTAAGAGCGGGCCTCAATTAATATGCCTGAGTTGATCAGCCATGACGCGTGCTGACTGTAAATATTCAAGTTTTTCGTGCTTTTTCAATAACCAAGTAGCATTGGGAAATGTGTCTTTAAAGCCCGGTACACACGGTAAGATTTATCTTATAAGATATGTCTTGTGAGACAAATTGCATCGTGTGTACAGGGGCTTAAGACACAATTTATGACCTGAAATATGTCTTCCAGAAATAGAACATGCTCTATTTCCATAAGACAAGATCAAAAGCACCGCCATCCTACCACACATGGTGACACTGTGGCCAAAGTGCACTGCGTTCCAGATTTGACATACATTTCGCAGAATAGGGGCTACATGCATTGTAGATTTGTACACGCGGGTATTTTAGTTCATACATAGCAACATGGCAAGAAACTGGACGAATGATAATATTGATGAATTGCTGGGATGTTATGAGGGAAAGGAAGTTTTGTGGACATTCGCGCACAAAGAATACCACAAGAAAGATGTATGACAAGGCGCTTTCATTCGTTTACATTCTGGAAAGATCCAGTATGCACTTATTTGGAGGTCACCAGAAAATCCCATAAAATTAATCTCAGCGTGTGTACAGGCAATCTCATAAAATAAATTGTATCAGATTTGTCTTATAAGATTTGTCCTATGAGATAATCTTACCGTGTGTACCAGGCTTAACAGTAATCCTTGCCGATTATAAAGTGTGTGTGTGTGTGTGTGTAGTTCTGAGGTTTATAGTCCCTCCACCAACAAACACAAGTTTCCCTGCCGCGACGGGCACAATAGAGTCTGGACTGGTTGCCGATTATGAATAGGTAAATTAAGGTTAATACAGCTGGTACTAATATAAAGCAAACGGCGCTAAGTATTATACTTCAAACAAATATCATCGCAAGTAAATCAGTAAATGACATATAAACTTTAAATAAATAAAGAAACAATGCATGAAAACATCAATCATAATCTGTAGCATGTCAAAGGCATGTGAAATAATGTTAGATATTACCTCCCTTTATGGTTAGCTAAATATACTGGAAAAATCTACTGCATTATTGTCACTGAAGACCCATGATTAAGACAAATGAGTTTTCAATGCTAAACTATATTCAATGCTAAACTATATGCATTACATGTACTAGCTGGATTTGTTTACAGAGGGTGCAAAAGGACCTCCTTTTTTTTACAAGAATCTAACAAATTAAAAATGTTTCATCAAACAAGTATATGGTGTAAGCACCGTGTACTTCATATATATTTGAATTCATTATATACTTTTAATGGAATCGGACTTATAATACATCAAGTAACCCTGGTGCGTAACCTTGGATAGCACATATTAATGTTCACAAATTAATTTCCTTATAAAATAATGGCCAACTTTTACCTTCATTCATTATCTTAAGGCCCTTTAGTTTATATTATATCGTTATCTGTCAAGTATAAGTCAGACCCCAGACCCACACAAAAACCCGGGTGCACACCTTTTGGTAGAGATGTCACAGTAATTTCGACTTGAGAGCCCGGATAGTTCTATTTTGGAATGGACGTGAAATCAATAATTACTCCACAATCTATTATTGATCAGGACGCATGATACTCGAAATATTAAGTGCTGAGTCACTCTACAATATAAGCGCCGAGTCACTCTACAATATAAGCGCCGAGTCACTCTACAATATAAGCGCCGAGTCACTCTACAATATAAGCGCCGAGTCACTCTACAATATAAGCGCCGAGTCACTCTACAATATAAGTGCTGAGTCACTCTACAATATAAGCGCCGAGTCACTCTACAATATAAGTGCCGAGTCACTCTACAATATAAGTGCCGAGTCACTCTACAATATAAGTGCTGAGTCACTCTACAATATAAGTGCTGAGTCACTCTACAATATAAGTGCTGAGTCACTCTACAATATAAGTGCTGAGTCACTCTACAATATAAGTGCTGAGTCACTCTACAATATAAGTGCTGAGTCACTCTGCAATATAAGTGCTGAGTCACTCTACAATATAAGTGCTGAGTCACTCTACAATATAAGCGCTAACCTTAACACTACATAATTATATAGACGCGGCTCCGATATGAATACACATGTATTAAATAGTATAATAGTATACGCTGCAAGCAGACAATATACATTAAAATAATATACGACAATCTATCTTAAAATAAACAAAACAATAGATTAACTTAAACTATCCTCGATGTTTTATTTGTTATTATGCGTTTATGAAGTTTAGGAACGACCCATTCAAAACTAGAAGTAATAAAATGTGTTACGGGACGCGACGGGACATAAATGTGTTACGCGGCGGGACGTTACAGACAGCTCGATTCCTATATAACCTACCGCCCCACCACGCCCCCGCCCCACATCACTTTGTGGAAGCAGGTGTATAATAAATAAAGTTCTAGTATCACGCAGAATGAACGTTTACAATTTTTTATCACATAACATGTGGTGTTGGAGTGTCAATTCAATTCAATATCTTTATTTCCTCCATGCAGGAGATTATGAAATACAATAATATGAATACATTTAGAACAACATAATCATGGCAAAATATCATATGAGAGAGAGTGAGAGAGAGAAAGAGAGAGAGAAGGAGAGATAGAGAGAGATTAATATATACATTTACACAGATTTGAGAGAGGTTAATATATACATTTACACAGATGTTTACATTATTGTAATGTGTAGTAGAAATAATAATACCAATCGTGCGCTCTGCACTGAGCTCATATGCAAACTAATTTAACACTAGCAATGTCTTGGCATATTTCGAGTTTCGCTTAACATTTGTTTTTAAATGATAACATATTACATATTCTGAGTGAAGAATATAAATTTGTCAATACAGACACTCGCAAATCTTGATGCGAGATGATAGAACTGATTGTACGATTCATTATCAATATCTGTCCGAGGTGGCTCGCCGAGGACTTTACATGTGAACGATAATGGCTCGGAAGTATCTAACTCATATCTTAGATTAGGGCTTACATCCTTATTAACGTCATTTAAAAATTTAATTCTCATATTAAGTGTATGTGTACATTCTGAAATAATATGCACCGCTTTTATTAGGAAGGGTGTTTGACAAACTGGACAATATGATTCCTGTCTTAAAGGCGTCTCAACCCATAGGCGGGCTATTTTATTTGCTATTGCAAGATCAGTTCTGTTGGACGGTATTGTCCAGAGTAAGGCAGGTTTTATTTCCTGATGAATCCTCCTGAACATCGTAAAATCCGGGTCGCTGTTAACCCTATATAGCCATGAGTGCGATTCCATCGTTTGGATAGATTGTTTCACTTGATTTCGCCATATCATTTTACTTGGCAATGACTGGGGATCTTTCATAAAGTCATTTACAATATATTGCAAGTTATATTTGTAAAGGAGTTTGCATATATCAGGAATGAAACCTTTCTGTACCGTGCTCGCTGAAGTAATGAATTGTACATAACGGCGAATAAAAATTGTATGGCACAATGTTTCCGGAGACAACGATAATGTTTTACGGAGGAACATTAATTTGCGTTGGTCTATCTCCGAAGTTAAGCGTTTCAGACCAAGCATTGACTCGCACATATCGGACCTTGTCCTTACCGAGAACCCTTGTATCCGTTTGACTACATAATGTTGTAATCTGCTTAACATGTCCAACTCTGCATTAGTGAGACTATTCCAGAGCTCGCATCCATAAAGCGCAGTGGGGATAACTATCTTTTTGTAAAGGCTAACTGAAGTCAGCGGATTTAAGCCGGACGGACGAACCCCGAGACCTATCATGGCGTGAAACGCATTCTTGGCCTTTTGACATCGTTCGGCCGTACGGTCATTACTTTTGAGAAACATGTCCTGGCGAATACCTAAGTGGACAACAGACTTGACATTTTCGAGATAGCAATCGCCATATAACAGTCTTGGCAATATCGCATTTTTCTTGGAACCAAATGTCATTACACACGATTTAGAAGCATTTATATCAAATTTCCATGTTTTGGCGTACACGTATACAATGTCCAAAGCTTTTGGAGGTTATGAGGACTAGTTGCAATTAGAGAAATGTCGTCGGCGAGGGTTGGATTACCAGCTTTTACTCTAAAAATATTTGCACTATATATTGATTCTTCTAACTGCAGAAGGAAATCATTAATGAATACTAAGTACAGAAAAGTTGACATTACACCCCCCTGACGGACTCCACGTTTGATTGGTACGGACTGTGACGTACATCCATTTATGCGCACGGTGCAATTTAGGGATTTATAAGAGTTTCTGATGATACGCCATAACTTCCCTGTAATACCGAGTTCTCCAATTTTCAGAAACAGTCCATCATGCCAGACTGTATCAAACGCGCCTTTTATGTCGAGGAAAGCAACGCATACTTTGCTATTATATTCAAGTAGGTAAAATATTGTTTCGGTCATATTGAAGGCGGTTGTAATGCAGCTTAGATTCTCCTGGAACCCTTGTTGTTGAGAGTTTGGGAATTTGGCTGGTTTCATTTTCAGGTAAGAGTTAGCTCTCATGCGTATCAAGGCTTCGAACATTTTAGCGAAACAAGGTAACAAAGCTATTGGCCGATAATTGCCGGGATCGGACTTAGATTTGCCACCGCCTTTGAAGATTGGAATGACTATACTCGTTTGCCATGACACGGGAGTGGATTCGGTGTCCATTATTTTATTAAATAGCATGACTATATAACGAATGATTACGTTACCACCGTAGATTACATGCTCATTCTGAATGTTATCGATACCACAAGCTTTGCCTCTCTTTAAGTTCTTGACAATTTTCGCGATGTCATCATGGTTGATATTGGACTCTAAGATTGTAAAGTGTGCATCACTATTTTCCTGCTCAAAGTCCTTTATGCGCGTTTTTATTGATTGCACAAAGTTTTCAAGAGCGTTTTTAGTCTTACTTTCCTCGAATACTGTTTTAAAGTGGGCTGCAAATCCGTCAACAACAGCGCTTTCCGGGCTATACGTTACTCCATCATTTATTAGCTCGTGGCATGTGACTGGACTCGTTCTATTGCGTTTGCGAAGCAATTTCCAGAATAACCTATAATCAAGTTCTGCCGCTTCATCTAATTCGGCGTACATTTGATCTTGATATTTCTCAGATTCTATTCGCTGGATTCTACGAAACTGGGATTTCGCACGTTTATAATCACGATATGATTCGTTCAAATTACCACGAGGTTTGCCCTGAGATAACCAGATGCGTCGGAAGTGTCTAGCTACAGTGTGAGCCTCTTTTACATCTAGAGTCCAATACGGCTTAGCATGTTTGTTAAACTTGCTCTTTGGGAGTGTTTTAACGGCTGCAAAATGGAGCGCTCCTACAATAGCGGTCGAAATATTGTCAACTGTTAGGGAATCATACTGCGTTTCTATGCACTGTAGTTGTAGTGCTATTTCGCATTGATAGTCAGCTATATGCTTTTCCGTTATTTTGTTCCATGTTATACCCACACGCGGGACTGAAAACGTATTTGCGGTATATATAGGCACATCAAGAGTAGTAATAAACGGCAGATGGTCGGAGGAAACTACTGCAGTTTCGTCCAGTATGGTAAACTTTTTAAACCATGGTAGCGTATTTTGGTCAGCAAGAACATGGTCGATCATTGCTTTCGTAGGAATAAAGCTGTAGTCAGGGCCATCTCTTTTAAGAGATAAATTTATCGGAGAGAGGCTATTTTCGTTTACAAAGTTTGAGAATAACCTTGATTTCGCAAGCGATCCTGATGGTACAGAGAACGTGTCATTAATGATTTGTGCGTTAAAATCGCCAGCAACTATAACGTTACCTTGTGAGGAATAGAACGAGGTAAGGGCATGTAACTCACTAAGTGCTTCTTGAAAAGGTATAATTGCACTATCAGCGGGCAAATATGCACAAAATATATACAACGGATTGCTGTTGTGCAGGTTCACCCGAATGCCGATAATGCGTTCGCTTTCAATATCATCGATTCTTGATATATATGGTTGAAGGTTAGATTTATACAGGAAAGCTGCACCTCCTTGCCCACATGTTGCACGACTATATATATTCTGAGGGTTTGTCTCAATGGATAGCGCGGAATAATCTTGATGAATACTGTTTAAGAAGTCTTTAGAGTGTGAGAACAATTTGTGTTCACATATTAGGGCAATATCAATGCTGTAGTCTTGCAACATGCAAGAAAGTGGATACGCTGAAGACATAATACCACGTACATTCCAACATAATAATGACAGTAACATAACTAAGTAATATATATACAATGAGCGCATACTGTGAAACATTTGGTATGTACGTCTTTAGTGTGCACTAATAATATCATACAAATCAATAATCGTGACCACCAGGCCACGTGCATTGATCAAGTTTGTCACGTTTCAACTTGTCCGACCAGTAACCATGTGCATTGTGTTCATTTGTCTCGCTGTTGCTGTCGTTACGTACGTCTATACTGTCATCCTCATAATACCGATTGTCACGAGGGTTATGTTCATAAGAGTCGCGTGACCTATGCTTATAATCACTATCGTCTTGGTAGTTTCGTCTGTATAAATCATTAGGTATTTCATGAGCCCTCTGTGTATAATTCTCATCGTTCAAGTTTGTACGGCGTCGTCGGGGTCTTTCATTACCGTCTGTAATTCGTCTTTTGTCGTCCCTATCCTTCGTCCACTCGGACCTGTTTACCCAACGTCTCACTATAATATCATTCGGCCAAAAACTTTCACCCAATACAATTTCGTCGTACTCACTTGGGATATTAATTCTGGCAGATGTGCTAAATGTATTATAAAACAGTTTCAGATGCGTTATTTTCATACCCTTGGTTTCAAGATAATCGTAGAAGTCACCTGCAGTTACGTCTGTTTCAAAATTACCAAGAAAAAATGTCGAAACCCTTTTCCGGCGCACGGCAGTAAAGCGACCATGATCGGCAGTAGCGCTGTCCGAGTTCTCTGCAGCCTGAACAATGCTACTGTCTGTTGGTCGATTTCTGTTGAGAGAATCGGTTGGCGGGGTTTGCCGTATCGCGGTCGCTTTACTTACTGTGACTGGAGGTGGTATTGTCTTAGTCCTAGTTTCAGCGGTATTATTTTTAGGCACTACTATTTTATGTGTAGCATTGCTAGGAGTGCTAGGCTGAGAACATGCTTGGGCAAACGTTTTGGCTCTCTCAGCCGTTGACAGTAATTTGCCTCTTCCTGGTGGAGAAGTAAGAACAGTCATATCTGCTTTTTGTGTAACATTTAGCTTACTGCTGATTGGGGCTTTATCCGCGTCCTTTGTGGTATCTGATGGTTCCAGTACACGAATTTCAGATGGCTGTGGTAAGGACCCATAGAGTTTTGCGTCATTTACCTTTTTGTTTATTACACCGAGTGTCGAGCTCAATGAGCATATTTCAGATTGTAGTTTGTCTATTTTACTGTTGCCATCGTCGCAGACTTTCGCGCGAATACTAGATACGGTCGCGTTAATCAGCCGTAGATTTGTTGTTGCTGCTGCCATATCGGTCTTAAGCTCTAGCATTACTTGGGCATCTTCATTTCTCCTTTGAGCAAGGTAAGATACGTCCATTTGAACTTTCATTAGAATGGCTATGATGTCGGGACATTCTAGTTGTTGGCGCGTTTGTTCGTCAGTCTGGAAGGTTGTGGCAGTGAAATATTGTTGCTGAGCACAAGGAATTAACGATTCGTTTAATGTATCATCACTACAGTGAACAGTGGAGAATACATCGATTATTTCACGTGATCGATCACCATCAATGAAGGCGTATAAGATGTAACAATCTTCAGCTAATTTGGCTTCTTTGGGGGACTTTCCGGATCTTTTCCTATTAACAAGTCGCGTTTTCGGACATTCTGGGTATTGTCTCGCTTGACTAGCTAAGTGGAGTCGATACATGTTTAGCGTTCCTGCATCATCTTTACATAACGATAGCAACTCATTGGCGAATAAAGATCTAGGTAAGCTGGCTAGCTTAGTATCGATGTCAAGAAAAAAAGTACTATTTGGTATCTGTGTGCTTGTTAATTCCACTGGTTCATACATGAGGGACGTATCGTCGTCGCCGAAATCTGACCGGGAATAATCCATTTCCTGTTTTATTTTGCTAAGTTTTGAGTTAATTAGCTGCTTTGGACAGGTTTCATCAGTGTCGTACGAGGTATCCATAGTTATCGTTATCTTATGGCAAGACCAATGCTTTTTCTGTAGGCAACATACGGTAGTTTCAGTACTTTGATTTTATCGAGGCGGTATTAAAGCTGGTAAGGCCATACGACCAACAATGAGCGCGTCGATAATTGTCCAGTTATAGGCTTATATATTTAACAATACTGATTGTTGTACAAAACCGTTACTCCCTCAGCTGTTTAAACGGAGTTCGAACATCTCTTATATCGGCTATTTACTCATGCGTAACGAAAAAAGTTCCAAATAGCGGCGGTGAGATTATTTATACCAGTGCGTCTACCCCACCCACTGGGTTATTGCACGTAAAGCAGGCATCATTCAAAATTCACGAAATCAAAGTCAGAATTTCACAATCACAAATACCGTAAGGACCGGGGTCGTTAGTTCCTTGGTATCTGTCATCAAAGTCCAAAATATATCGGTAGCAGATGAGAAAAAAAATATTTTTTCTATCAGCGATGTCCGCTCGATGTTTACGTTGTCAACATAACATGTGGTGTTGGAGTGTCATAACACCATTCAATATTTTCGATATTCGACTAGTGGTATAACATAACGTTCTCATAACATTGTTAATGACGTTATGGACGTCACGTTAATGTACGTTTTCTGACGTAATGTCACGTTATAAGTTATGTAATAAATGGAATCAAACATTCGTTCTCATTCATTATTGAATTTATTAAACTCGTTAGCAAAAATGATATAATGCTCGGCAAGAGCCTCGCATTATCATTTTGAAGAGACTCGCATTATATCATTTTGCCAACTCGTTTAATAAATTCAATAATGAATGAGTACTCGTAAGATCCTCTATTATATATTATGTTTTAGCAAGCAAACAAAATCATTCTACTACGTACAGTACTCATTAATTACTTTATACATGTACGGCTCTCTATTGTTGTTTTCAAACGGTATAATTTATTCTTCAGACCATATATCTAAAAAAAAAAAAAAAGGCCACATATTGTAATAACCCTCGTTACCGTGCACAAGTAAAATAAAACTCCTAATATCTAGATCTAGATCAGAAGTAATTTTTATTACTATATGCCATTGTCTATAAAATTCCTGAAATATTATCGTTTTTTGTTCGAATATTTATTTTGGTGTAAGTGTGTATATAATATCCAGAGGAATATGTACACAGCGATCACAGGGTAGTGCATTCGAATCAGATCGATAACCTACTGGCGCATATTCGTATCATTACATGAAGTTATTACTTTTGCTGTCCAAGCAACAATGGGTTTACATGAGAAAGGTCCTATCAAAAAATGGATATAAACTCATTACGTGTTCCCGCCTTAATTTCATTAAGTTATGGGAAAGCGTATATTAGCAGGATTTTATAACGTATATTTCGACAATAAAATATTTTAAAAACATTTTTTACTGAAAAAATGCGATAATTGTTTAAAATTACCTACCTAAATGTTTAAGTTTTACAATATGCATACTTTATCAGCCAAAATTAAGGTTTTATTTTATACCCCAGCCAACCCCGTGTGTGCTTCTTTGAGAAGGGGTTGAATGGGGTGTGAAAGTTAATACTCGGACCATATAATGATCTAGTTATGTTTCGATCAATTTTCAAAGCTAAGGTATGTTTATGTACCAATAAAATTCAAGTTCAGTTGATATATCGGTAATTTAAATATTATCAAAATTATTCCTGCAAATGCTAAACAAACAACTTTGGCTGAAACCATGCATTCCAAACAATAGCTGTACAATTTGTTTTATTATTTATGTTATGTTATACCATCTAATACTTGTACATACTAGCAGTATGGTCTCATCGAGATGATTTAACCATTGATGTTTAAATCAACCAACTCGATGATATTTAAATCAGACCAGATGAGACCATGCTATATTTATTTTGTAGCATGTTCATTTCATCTGTCCGCCTTACTCCAACTTCCGATAACTGGTAGATACAGTTCACCAGTCATTCAGACAGGTGTTACAGCTGTGTAAATACAAAGTAATTGTCAGCAACCATGTTACAACTATTACTTATTAAGGAAATTCCGCGGGTAAATACCATGCTGTCATAACACTGAAATTTAGATAACACGTACAATGTATGAAATATCCGAAGGAAATTTTATCAAAACACCGTTCTAAACTAAAAATAGATTACGGGTATTCCCATAAATTTAAGTTTTAATTTTCAGTTTCGTCTTTAAACAAAATATGAATGCGTGGTAAATGTGAAAATGGAACATATCATTGTTATGTGTAAGTAAACTTTAATTTAAAATCAAGCATATCAAGAAATTAAACATCCACACATAATGTTTTTGTTTGTAAGTTTTTAAATATAAATTATAGCATATTATCAGTATTCCGGGTTTACGAGTAGTTGTATCGTTATGATTTACTATGTATTGAATAAAACATTCACAATAAATTCGTTCATATCATTGTATGTTATTATTGTTAAACAGAACACAGAACAGAAGATACAAAAGTCGAACACGCATATGCAGTTGACATGTATAGCACGCATATTATCTTAATTATAATACTTGTATATATTGTTTAATTTCTATATAAGTGTTTATACCTCGCATGTTAAGAGGAAGTAAGGTAAACATTCAAATACATGTCGTGACGTATATAACGCGTTGATAACATTAGCCTTTACATGTACACAAAAGGTAAAAAAGAAAGGACACTATGTGTTTATAATCGCATATCCTTCCGTGTTTTTAACATTTCCATTCACTGGTTAATTTATAATATATTGTTTTTACAAACAAAACTACATGTATACTAATCCAAAACATGCTGCGTTTCTTTCTTCCTTAAAGAAACTAATGACGGCAAAATTACTCTATGAAAACCATTTATCAAAACTCTCTCCTGTTGTTTAGGTCATATAATAGTGTATATGTGCCGATTAAAAGTATAGGATTTTTTCATAGGTTCTTAAAATACCGGTAATAAAATATGCGTAAAATGAATTATGAGTTGGTATCTCTTAATTCAACATTCCAGTTTCGGGTGTTTGTCTTGCTGGTTAAGCTGTGTCAATATAGTTTGGCCAAATGTGTAAGTTACATATATACCTCGTCGTCAGTAGGTTATAAATGATGTACGTATTTTGTAATATGTTTACTGTTTTTGGCGGGACAGCTACTTTAACTATATCTAAACCATATTTACCTTGGTTACTTTTGTTTAGGTAATAAGTGCGTTCTTAACTTTTACAGATCGGGGCTACAACCCATACCAATCTGATTTGTTACCCATATGGTTAAAGATGGAAACCATGATGACACCAAATTAATATAACACACGCATGCTAAATTAGCCAGCAATGGAGGCCGAGGTATACCACTGTTAATTTCCATTTACGTTTTGACTGTATACTATAAATTAGTACTGTTAAAAACACTGCATCTTTATTTCTTAATTAATTTTGATACGTTGTTAGACGTTTTCATGTAAATAACATCAAAGACTTATGTTTTGTTTGTTCGTATGGTTTTTACGTCAGTTACAACACATGGACGGTCGATTTTTTTGTGTTAGCCGAGTAAGACAATTCACCTAAATACTATGCAAGTCGTTTTTATTGTAATTGACTTTTCTGTACATTTGGACAAGTAAATTAAGAATATTTAATAGGTCTCAGACTGAGTTTGTTTGTGTATACAAAGCGCACAAATGCCAATATAGATTTTTAAACTAGAAAATGTGTCCATACGGGACACGGATGCCCCTCCTAAGCGGCGTCAGTCACGCAAGGATGTAGTTATGTCAATGTTATTCTCGACTACTCCAGTAGAAGGCACACGTTGATGTTAGTGTGAAGGATGTTTGAAAACTGTACGGCTGTTAGCGTACGAGAAATCGACTAAATGGACTAAATAGGCCAATGCATACTTTTGGAATTTAAATGTATGTGTTAAATGTAAGCGAATGTAATTCATACTGATTAACTTTGTAATAATAATAATTTGTAATATTATACCTCATTTGCATATTCCACTCTTTGTTTAATGTGACGTCATCCGTTCCATAAAGTTCCATATTGAACGGGCGCCCGGTCCGACAGCTATATTAACGGACGTGTGAAAAAAACGACGCCAAAATAAATCATAAAAGATATTCATTTAATTTGTTGGTCAGATTCGGTATAATATAACAAATAATGTATGGTGCTTCGGTCCATATGAAGTTTATGGACTGGGCAGTCAGACCTAGAACGTTATATGGACCTCAGCTTCGCTTCGGTCCATAGAACGTTCTAGGTCTGACTGCCCAGTCCATAAACTTGCATATGGACCTCAGCACCATACATTATTTGTTAAATATAGATATAAACATGGGTGAAGTGTGAACACTCTTCGATCTCGGGTGCCTCAGAAATGTACTTAGCAAAAATATAAACATTTTTACCGTATGTTTCGTTCCGAGCGAAAAACACAAGGGTAACACTATATGACCGCTTCAGGTTTGTGGCGGTCCATCCGTAACATATTTATATTCATTTGACCACTGTTTCCTTTCTCAGAAATCCAGTATGCATATTCTTAAATTAATCAATGTTGTATTTCTTTCATATTTAGCTACAGAAATTGCGCATGGAGATGCAAACAGTTAGAGAAACAAACAACATCATTTTAAAGAGACTTGTAACAAATGAGTTTGAAACCCGAACATGTTCATGGTTTGTTTATCGAGTTTCTTTCTTTTGTTAACATATTCAGGTGACCTGAAAGTCCATGGGGCCGGGTGTATTAATCATTTGATTATTAATATTTTGTAATTATATTCTTGTTTACACTTGACACTACAATAAATATTTTTCTCACACTTCGCTTTTGGCGTCTGCATGTTTGTGTGTGTGTTTTTTATTATTATTATTCAAACCATCATTTAAAGCAGTTTATTCATAGTTTAAGACAATACAAAAACTATAAATAAAAACAAAATCACAAAGCGACTGTACATGTTGTATTACATATGAGCAAACTCTTAAAAATGACAATGTAGCATTGCCATGTTGCTTTTTGTATCCTATAACGTATGTTTCTTTATATGTGTGTTTATAAATTATTGAATTGTTGTATTTGTAAGTATAAGTGTAATTTTATATTACAGCGAATGTCACAGTAACGACAATGGAAAAGGTACGTAATGAATAACACATTATATGTGGAGTAGTATGTACTATTATTAGTATGCTTTCTAAGAAGTAGTATTAGTGCAACAATGCCGTAGTACCTTCTTTCTAACGAGTAGTAGTAGTGCAACAATGCCTTTGTATCTTCTTTCTAATGAGTAGTATTAGTGCAACAATGCCTTAATATCTTCTTTCTAAGGAGTAGTATTAGTGCAACAATGCCTTAGTACCTGGCTTTCTAAGAAGTAGTATTAGTGCAACAATGCCGTAGTTCCTTCTTTCTAAGGAGTAGTAGTAGTGCAACAATGCCTTAGTATCTTCTTTCTAAGGAGTAGTATTAGTGCAACAATGCCTTAGTATCTTCTTTCTAAGGAGTAGTAGTAATGCAACAATGCCTTAGTATCTTCTTTTTAAGGAGTAGTATTAGTGCAACAATGCCTAAGTATCTTCTTTCTAAGGAGTAGTAGTAGTGCAACAATGCCTTAGTACCTTCTTTCTAAGGAGTAGTATTAGTTCAACAATGTCTTAGTATCTTCTTTCTAATGAGTAGTAGTAGTGCAAAAATGCCTTAGTATCTTCTTTCTAAGGAGTAGTATTAGTGCAACAATGCCTTAGTACCTGGCTTTCTAAGGAGTAGTATTAGTTCAACAATGTCTTAGTATCTTCTTTCTAATGAGTAGTAGTAGTGCAAAAATGCCTTAGTATCTTCTTTCTAAGGAGTAGTATTAGTGCAACAATGCCTTAGTACCTGGCTTTCTAAGGAGTAGTATTAGTGCAACAATGCCGTAGTACCTTCTTTCTAATGAGTAGTAGTAGTGCAACAATGCCTTAGTATCTTCTTTCTAATGAGTAGTATTAGTGCAACAATGCCTTAGTATCTTCTTTCTAAGGAGTAGTATTAGTGCAACAATGCCTTAGTACCTGGCTTTCTAAGAAGTAGTATTAGTGCAACAATGCCGTAGTTCCTTCTTTCTAAGGAGTAGTAGTAGTGCAACAATGCCTTAGTATCTTCTTTCTAAGGAGTAGTATTAGTGCAACAATGCCTTAGTATCTTCTTTCTAAGGAGTAGTAGTAGTGCAACAATGCCTTAGTATCTTCTTTCTAAGGAGTAGTAGTAGTGCAACAATGCCTTAGTACCTTCTTTCTAAGGAGTAGTATTAGTTCAACAATGTCTTAGTATCTTCTTTCTAAGGAGTAGTATTAGTGCAACAATGCCTTAGTACCTGGCTTTCTAAGAAGTAGTATTAGTGCAACAATGCCGTAGTTCCTTCTTTCTAAGGAGTAGTAGTAGTGCAACAATGCCTTAGTATCTTCTTTCTAAGGAGTAGTATTAGTGCAACAATGCCTTAGTATCTTCTTTCTAAGGAGTAGTAGTAATGCAACAATGCCTTAGTATCTTCTTTCTAAGGAGTAGTATTAGTGCAACAATGCCTTAGTATCTTCTTTCTAAGGAGTAGTAGTAGTGCAACAATGCCTTAGTACCTTCTTTCTAAGGAGTAGTATTAGTTCAACAATGTCTTAGTATCTTCTTTCTAATGAGTAGTAGTAGTGCAACAATGCCTTAGTATCTTCTTTCTAAGGAGTAGTATTAGTGCAACAATGCCTTAGTACCTGGCTTTCTAAGGAGTAGTATTAGTGCAACAATGCCGTAGTACCTTCTTTCTAATGAGTAGTAGTAGTGCAACAATGCCTTAGTATCTTCTTTCTAATGAGTAGTATTAGTGCAACAATGCCTTAGTATCTTCTTTCTAAGGAGTAGTATTAGTGCAACAATGCCTTAGTACCTGGCTTTCTAAGAAGTAGTATTAGTGCAACAATGCCGTAGTTCCTTCTTTCTAAGGAGTAGTAGTAGTGCAACAATGCCTTAGTATCTTCTTTCTAAGGAGTAGTATTAGTGCAACAATGCCTTAGTACCTGGCTTTCTAAGAAGTAGTATTAGTGCAACAATGCCGTAGTTCCTTCTTTCTAAGGAGTAGTAGTAGTGCAACAATGCCTTAGTATCTTCTTTCTAAGGAGTAGTATTAGTGCAACAATGCCGTAGTTCCTTCTTTCTAAGGAGTAGTAGTAGTGCAACAATGCCTTAGTATCTTCTTTCTAAGAAGTAGTATTAGTGCAACAATGCCGTAGTTTCTTCTTTCTAAGGAGTAGTAGTAGTGCAACAATGCCTTAGTATCTTCTTTCTAAGAAGTAATATTAGTGCAACAATGCCGTAGTTCCTTCTTTCTAAGGAGTAGTAGTAGTGCAACAATGCCTTAGTATCTTCTATCTAAGGAGTAGTAGTAGTGCATCAATGCCTTAGTATCTTCTTTCTAAGCAGTAGTATTAGTGTAACAATGACTTAGTACCTGGCTTTCTAAGGCGTAGTAGTAGTGCAACAATGCCTTAGTATCTTCTTTCTAAGGAGTAGTATTAGTGCAACAATGCCTTAGTACCTGGCTTTCTAAGAAGTAGTATTAGTGCAACAATGCCGTTGTTCCTTCTTTTTAATGAGTAGTTTTAGTTCAACAATGCCTTAGTATCTTCTTTCTAAGAAGTAGTATTAGTGCAACAATGCCGTAGTTCCTTCTTTATAAGGAGTAGTATTAGTTCAACAATGCATTAGTACCTGCTTTCTAATGAGTAGTATTAGTGCAACAATGCCGTAGTTCTTTCTTTCTAATGAGTAGTAGTAGTAGTGCAACAATGCCGTAGTTCCTTCTTTCTAATGAGTAGTAGTAGTGCAACAATGCCGTAGTTCCTTCTTTCTAATGAGTATAAGTAGTGCAACAATGCCTTAGTACCTTCTTTCTAAGCAGTAGTATTAGTGCAACAATGCCTTAGTACCTGCTTTCTTATGAGTAGTAGTAGTGCAACAATGCCTTAGCATATTCTTTCTAAGGAGTAGTATTTGTGCCACAATGTCGTAGTACCTGCTTTCTAAGGAGTAGTATTAGTGCAACAATGCCTTAGTACATGCTTTCTAAGGAGTAGTATTAGTGCATCAATGCCTTAGTACCTGCTTTCTAAGGAGTAGTATTAGTGCAACAATGTCGTAGTTCCTTCTTTCTAAGGAGTAGTGTTAGTGCAACAATGCCCTAGTACCTGCTTTCTAAGGAGTAGTATTAGTGCAACAATGCCTTAGTACCTGCTTTATAATGAGTAGTATTAGTGCAACAATGCCGTAGTTCCTTCTTTCTAAGGAGTAGTATTAGTGGAACAATGTCTTAATACCTGCTTTCTTGGGAGTAGTATTAGTGCAACAATGCCTTAGTACCTGCTTTCTAAGGAGTAGTATTAGTGCAACAATGCCGTAGTTCCTTCTTTCTAAGGAGTAGTATTAGTACAACAATACCTCAGTACCTGCTTTATAAGGAGTAGTATTAGTACAACAATGACTTAGTGCTTGCTTTCTAAGGAGTAGTATTAGAGCAACAATGCCTTAGTACCAGCTTTATAAGGGGTAGTATTAGTGCAACAATGCCTTAGTACCTGCTCTCTAAGGGGTA
Source organism: Cyrtodaria siliqua (assembly GCA_037043455.1). NCBI lineage: Eukaryota > Metazoa > Mollusca > Bivalvia > Adapedonta > Hiatellidae > Cyrtodaria > Cyrtodaria siliqua. Next base: position 92,186 of record JAWPHD010008359.1, on the reverse strand, counting down.
GTAGGAATAGTATTAGTGCAAAAATGCCTTAGTACCTTCTTTCTAAGGGGTAGTATTAATGCAACAATGCCTTAGTATCTTCTTTCTAAGGGTTAGTATTAGAGGAACAATGCATTAGTACCTTCTTTCTAAGGGGTAGTATTAGTGCAACAATGCCTTAGTACCTTCTTTCTAAGGGGTAGTATTAGTGCAACAATGCCTTAGTACATTCTTTCTAAGGGGTAGTATTAGAGCAACAATGCCTGAGTACCTGCTTTCTAAGGGGTAGTACTAGTGCAACAATGCTTAGTTTCTTCTTAAAGAGTAGTATTAGTGCAACAATGCCGTAGTTTCTGCTTTCTAAGGAGTAGTATTAGTGCAACAGTGCCGTAGTTTCTTCTTTCTAAGGAGAAGTGTTAGTGCAACAATGCCGTAGTTCCTTCTTTCTATGGAGTAGTATTAGGGCAACAATGCCGTAGTTCCTTCTTTCTAAGGAGTAGTATTAGTGCAACAATCTCTTAGTACCTTCTTTCTTAGGAGTAGTAGGAGTAGTATTAGTGCAATACTGCCTTAGTACCTGCTTTCTAAGGAGTAGTAGGAGTAGTATTAATGCCTTAGTATATTCTTTCTAAGGGGTAGTATTAGTGCAACAATGCCTTAGTCCCTGCTTTCTAAGGAGTAGTATAAGTGCAACAATGCCTTAGTACCTGCTTTCTAAGGGGTAGTATTAGTGCAATAATGCCTTAGTACCAGCTTTCTAAGGAGAAGTATTAGTGCAACAATGCCTTAGTACCTGTTTTCTAAGGAGTAGTATTAGTGCAAAAATGCCTTAGTACCTGCTTTCTAAGGAGTAGTATTAGTGCAATAATGCCTTAGTATCTGCTTTCTAAGGAGTAGTATTAGAGCAACAATGCCTTAGTACCTGCTTTATAAGGGGTAGTATTAGTGCAACAATGCCTTAGTACCTGCTTTCTAAGGGGTAGTAGGAGTAGTATTAGTGCAACAATGTCTTAGTACCTGCTTTCTAAGCGGTAGTATTAGTGCAACAATGCCTTAGTACCAGCTTTCTAAGGAGTAGTATTAGTGCAACAGTGCCTTAGTACCTGTTTTCTAAGAAGTAGTATTAGTGCAACAATGCCTTAGTACCTGCTTTCTAAGGAGTAGTATTAGTGCAACAATGCCTTAGTATCTGCTTTCTAAGGAGTAGTAGTAGTGCAACAATGCCTTAGTATCTTCTTTCTAAGGAGTCGTATTAGTGCAATAATGCCTTAGTACCTGCTTTCTAAGGAGTAGTATTAGTGCAATAATGCCTTAGTATCTACTTTCTAAGGAGTAGTATAAGTGCAACAATGCCTTAGTACCTGCTTTCTAAGGAGTAGTATTAGAGCAACAATGCCTTAGTACCTGCTTAATAAGGGGTAGTATTAGTGCAACAATGCCTTAGTACCTGCTTTCTAAGGAGTAGTATTAGTGCAATAATGCCTTAGTATCTGCTTTCTAAGGAGTAGTATTAGTGCAATAATGCCTTAGTATCTGCTTTCTAAGGAGTAGTATTAGACCAACAATGCCTTAGTACCTGCTTAATAAGGGGTAGTATTAGTGCAACAATGCCTTAGTACCTGCATTCTAAGGGGTAGTAGCACTAGTATTAATGCAACAATGCCTAAGTACCTTCTTTCTAAGCGGTAGTATTAGTGCAACAATGCCTTAGTATCTTCTTTTTAAGGGGTAGTATTAGTGCAACAATGCATTAGTACCTTCTTTCTAAGGGGTAGTATTAGTGCAACAGTGCCTTAGTACCTTCTTTCTAAGGGGTAGTATTAGTGCAACAATGCCTTAGTACATTCTTTCTAAGGGGTAGTATTAGTGCAACAATGCCTTAGTACCTGCTTTCTAATGGGTAGTATTAGTGCAACAATGCCTTAGTACATTCTTTCTAAGGAGTAGTATTAGAGCAACAATGCCTGAGTATCTGCTTTCTAAGGGGTAGTATTAGTGCAACAATGCCTTAGTACCTTCTTTCTAAGGGGTAGTATTAGTGCAACAATGCCTTAGTACCTGTTTTATAAGGAGTAGTATTAGTGCAACAATGCCTTAGTACCTGCTTTCTACGGGGTAGTATTAGTGCAACAATGCCTTAGTACCAGCTTTATAAGGAGAAGTATTAGTGCAACAGTGCCTTAGTACCTGTTTTCTAAGAAGTAGTATTAGTGCAACAATGCCTTAGTACCTGCTTTCTAAGGGGTAGTATTAGTGCAACAATGCTTTAGTACCAGCTTTGTAAGGGGTAGTATTAGTGCAACAATGCCTAAGTACCTCCTTTCTAGGGGGTAGTATTAGTGCAACAATGCCTTAGTACCTTCTTTCTAAGGGGTAGTATTAGTGCAACAATGCCTTAGTACCTGCTTTCTTAGGAGTAGTATTAGTGCAACAATGCCTTAGTACCTGCTTTATAAGGAGTAGTATTAGTGCAACAATGCCTTAGTATCTGCTTTATAAGGGGTAGTATTAGTGCAACAATGACTTAGTACTTGCTTTATAAGGAGTAGTATTAGTGCAACAATGCCTTAGTACCTGCTTTATAAGGGGTAGTATTAGTGCAACAATGCCTTAGTACCTGCTTTCTAAGGAATAGTAGGAGTAGTATTAGTGCAACAATGCCTTAATACCTTCTTTCTAAGGAGTAGAATTAGTGCAACAATGCCTTAGTACCTGCTTTCTAAGGGGTAGTATTAGTGCAAAAATGCCTTAGTACCTGCTTTCTAAGGGATAGTATAAGTGCAACAATGCCTTGGTACCTTCTTTCTAAGGAGTAGTATTAGTGCAACAATGCCTTAGTACCTGCTTTCTAATGGGTAGTATTAGTGCAACAATGCCTTAGTACCTGCTTTCTAAGGAGTAGTATTAGTGCAACAATGCCTTAGTACCTGCTTTTTAAGGGGTAGTATTAGTGCAACAATGCCTTAGAACCTGCTTTCTAAGGAGTAGTAGGAGTAGTATTAGTGCAACACTGCCTTAGTACCTGCTTTCTAAGGAGTAGTGTTAGTGCAACAATGCCTTAGTACCTGCTTTCTAACGAGTAGTATTAGTGCAACAATGCCTTAGTACCTGCTTTCTAAGGAGTAGTATTAGTGCAACAATGCCTTAGTACCTGTTTTTTAAGGAGTAGTACTAGTGCAACAATGCCTTAGTACCTGCTTTCTAAGGAGTAATAGTAGTAGTTATGCAAATATGTCGTAGTTCCTGCTTTCAAAGGAGTAGTATTAGTGCAACAATGCCTTAGTACCTGTTTTCTGAGGAGTAGTATTAGTGCAGCGATGCCTTAGTACCTGCTTTCTGAAGAGTAGTATTAGTGCAGCAATGCCTTAGTACCTGCTTTCTAAGGAGTAGTAGTAGTGCAACAATGATTTAGTATCTGCTTTCTAAGGAGTAGTATTAGTGCAACAATGCCTTAGTACCTGCTATCTAAGGAGTAGTATTAGTGCAACAATGCCGTAGTTTCTTCTTTCTAAGGAGGAGTGTTAGTGCAACAGTGCCGTAGTTCCTTCTTCTAAGGAGTAGTATTAGTGCAACAATGCCGTAGTTCATTCTTTCTAAGGAGTAGTATTAGTGCAACAATGTCTTAGTACCTGCTTTCTAAGGAGTAGTAGGAGTAGTATTAGTGCAACACTGCCTTAGTAGCTACTTTCTAAGGAGTAGTAGGAGTAGTATTAATGCAACAATGCTTTAGTACCTTCTTTCTAATGGGTAGTATTAGTGCAGCAATGCCTTAGTACCTGCTTTCTGAGGAGTATTATTAGTGCAGCAATGCCTTAGTACCTGCTTTCTAAGGAGTAGTAGTAGTGCAACAATGCCTTAGTATCTGCTTTCTAAGGAGTAGTATTAGTGCAACTATGCCTTAGTATCTGCTTTCTAAGGAGTAGTATTAGTGCAACAATGCCGTAGTTTCTTCTTTCTAAAGAGAAGTGTTAGTGCAACAGTGCCGTAGTTCCTTCTTTCTAAGGAGTAGTATTAGTGCAACTATGCCGTAGTTCCTTCTTTCTAAGGAGTAGTATTAGTGCAACAATGTCTTAGTACCTGCTTTCTAAGGAGTAGTAGGAGTAGTATTAGTGCAACACTGCCTTAGTACCTGCTTTCTAAGGAGTAGTAGGAGTAGTATTAGTGCATCTATGCCTTAGTACCTGCTTCCTAAGGAGTAGTATTAGTGCAACAATGCCTTAGTACCTGCTTTATAATGTGTAGTATTAGTGCAACAATGCCTTAGTACCTGCTTTATAAGGTGTAGTATTAGTGCAACAATGCCTCCGTACCTGCTTTCTGGGGAGTATTATTAGTGATGCAATGCCTTAGTACCTGCTTTCTAAGGAGTAGGAGTAGTGCAAAAATGCCTTAGTATCTGCTTTCTAAGGAGTAGTATTAGTGCAACAATGCCTTAGTACCTGCTTTCTAAGGAGTAGTAGTAGTGCAACAATGACGTAGTACCTGCTTTCTAAGGAGTATTATTAGTGCAGCAATGCCTTAGTACCTGCTTTCTTAGAAGTAGTAGTAGTGCAACAATGCCTTAGTACCTGCTTTCTAAGGAGGAGTATTAGTGCAACAATGTCTTTGTACCTGCTTTCTAAGGAGTAGTAGGAGTAGTATTAGTGCAACAATGCCTTAGTACCTTCTTTCTAAGGGGTAGTATTAGTGCAACAATGTCTTAGGACCTGCTTTCTAAGGAGTAGTATTAGTGCAACAATGCCCTAGTACCTGCTTTCTAAGGGGTAGTATTAGTGCAACAATGCCTTAGTACCTGCTTTCTAAGGAGTAGTAGGAGTAGTATTAGTGCAACAATGCCTTAGTACCTGCTTTCTAATGAGTAGTATTAGTGCAACAATGCCTTAGTACCTGCTTTCTAAGGAGTAGTATTCGAGCAACAATGCCTTTGTACCTGCTTTCTAAGGAGTAGTATAAGTGCGACAATGCCTTAGTACCTGCTTTATAAGGACTAGTATTAATGCAACAATGCCTTAGTACCTGCTTTCTAAGTAGTAGTATTAATGCAACAATGCCTTAGTACCTGCTTTCTAAGGAGTAGTATTAATGCAACAGTGCCTTAGTACCTGCTTTCTAAGGAGTAGTAGTAGTGGAAAAATGCCTTAGTACCTGCTTTCTGAGGAGTAGTATTAGTGCAACAATGCCTTAGTACCTGCTTTCTGAGGAGTATTATTAGTGCAGCAATGCCTTAGTACCTGCTTTCTAAGGAGTAGTAGTAGTGCAACAATGCCTTAGTATCTGCTTTCTAAGGAGTAGTATTAGTGCAACAATGCCTTCGTACCTGCTTTCTAAGGAGTAGTATTAGTGCAACAATGTCGTAGTTTCTTCTTTCTAAGGAGAAGTGTTAGTGCAACAGTGCCGTAGTTCCTTCGTTCTAAGGAGTAGTATTAGTGCAACAATGCCGTAGTTCCTTCTTTCTAAGGAGTAGTATTAGTGCAACAATGTCTTAGTACCTGCTTTCTAAGGAGTAGTAGGAGTAGTATTAGTGCAACACTGCCTAAGTACCTGCTTTCTAAGAATTAGTAGGAGTAATATTAGTGCAACAATGCCTTAGTACCAGCTTTCTAAGGAGTAGTATTAGTGCAACAATGCCTTAGTACCTGCTTAATAAGGGGTAGTATTAGTGCAACAATGCCTTAGTACCTGCTTTATAAGGGGTAGTATTAGTGCAACAATGCCTTAGTACCTGCTTTCTGATGAGTATTATTAGTGCAGCAATGCCTTAGTACTTGTTTTTTAAGGAGTAGTATTAGTGCAACAATGCCTTAGTACCTGCTTTCTAAGGAGTAGTATTAATGCAACAATGCCTTAGTTCCTGCTTTCTAAAGAGTAGTATTAATGCAACAATGCCTTAGTACCTGCTTTCTAAGGAGTAGTATTAGTGCAACAATGCCTTAGTACCTGCTTTCTAAGGAGTAGTATTAGTGCGACAATGCCTTAGTACCTGCTTTCTAAGGAGTAGTATTAATGCAACAATGCCTCAGTACCTGCTTTCTGGGGAATAGTATTAGTGCAACAATGCCTTAATACCTGCTTTCTAAGGAGTATTATTAGTGCAAAAATGCTTTAGTGTCTGCTTTCTAAGGAGTAGTAGTAGTGCAACAATGCCTTAGTACCTGCTTTATAAGGGGTTGTAGTAGTGCAACAATGCCTTAGTACCTGCTTTATAAGGGGTAGTATTAGTGCTACAATGCCTTAGTACCTGCTTTATAAGGGGTAGTATTAGTGCAACAATGCCCTAGTACCTGTTTTCTAAGGAGTATTATTAGTGCAGCAATGCCTTAGTACCTGCTTTCTAAGGAGTAGTAGTAGTGCAACAATGCCTTAGTACCTGCTTTCTAAGGAGTAGTATTAGTGCAACAATGCCTTAGTACCTGCTTTCTAAAGAGTAGTATTAATGCAACAATGCCTTAGTACCTGCTTTCTAAGGAGTAGTATTAGTGCGACAATGCCTTAGTACCTGCTTTCTAAGGAGTAGTATTAGTGCGACAATGCCTTAGTACCTGCTTTCTAAGGAGTAGTATTAATGCAACAATGCCTTAGTACCTGCTTTCTGAGGAGTAGTATTAGTGCAACAATGCCCTAGTACCTGCTTTCTAAGGGGTATTATTAGTGCAACAATGCCTTAGTACCTGCTTTCTAAGGAGTAGTAGGAGTAGTATTAGTGCAACAATGCCTTAGTACCTGCTTTCTAATGAGTAGTATTAGTGCAACAATGCCTTAGTACCTGCTTTCTAAGGAGTAGTATTCGAGCAACAATGCCTTTGTACCTGCTTTCTAAGGAGTAGTATAAGTGCGACAATGCCTTAGAACCTGCTTTATAAGGACTAGTATTAATGCAACAATGCCTTAGTACCTGCTTTCTAAGTAGTAGTATTAATGCAACAATGCCTTAGTACCTGCTTTCTAAGGAGTAGTATTAATGCAACAGTGCCTTAGTACCTGCTTTCTAAGGAGTAGTAGTAGTGGAAAAATGCCTTAGTACCTGCTTTCTGAGGAGTAGTATTAGTGCAACAATGCCTTAGTACCTGCTTTCTGAGGAGTATTATTAGTGCAGCAATGCCTTAGTACCTGCTTTCTAAGGAGTAGTAGTAGTGCAACAATGCCTTAGTATCTGCTTTCTAAGGAGTAGTATTAGTGCAACAATGCCTTCGTACCTGCTTTCTAAGGAGTAGTATTAGTGCAACAATGTCGTAGTTTCTTCTTTCTAAGGAGAAGTGTTAGTGCAACAGTGCCGTAGTTCCTTCGTTCTAAGGAGTAGTATTAGTGCAACAATGCCGTAGTTCCTTCTTTCTAAGGAGTAGTATTAGTGCAACAATGTCTTAGTACCTGCTTTCTAAGGAGTAGTAGGAGTAGTATTAGTGCAACACTGCCTTAGTACCTGCTTTCTAAGAATTAGTAGGAGTAATATTAGTGCAACAATGCCTTAGTACCAGCTTTCTAAGGAGTAGTATTAGTGCAACAATGCCTTAGTACCTGCTTAATAAGGGGTAGTATTAGTGCAACAATGCCTTAGTACCTGCTTTATAAGGGGTAGTATTAGTGCAACAATGCCTTAGTACCTGCTTTCTGATGAGTATTATTAGTGCAGCAATGCCTTAGTACCTGTTTTTTAAGGAGTAGTATTAGTGCAACAATGCCTTAGTACCTGCTTTCTAAGGAGTAGTATTAATGCAACAATGCCTTAGTTCCTGCTTTCTAAAGAGTAGTATTAATGCAACAATGCCTTAGTACCTGCTTTCTAAGGAGTAGTATTAGTGCAACAATGCCTTAGTACCTGCTTTCTAAGGAGTAGTATTAGTGCGACAATGCCTTAGTACCTGCTTTCTAAGGAGTAGTATTAATGCAACAATGCCTCAGTACCTGCTTTCTGGGGAATAGTATTAGTGCAACAATGCCTTAATACCTGCTTTCTAAGGAGTATTATTAGTGCAAAAATGCTTTAGTGTCTGCTTTCTAAGGAGTAGTAGTAGTGCAACAATGCCTTAGTACCTGCTTTATAAGGGGTTGTAGTAGTGCAACAATGCCTTAGTACCTGCTTTATAAGGGGTAGTATTAGTGCTACAATGCCTTAGTACCTGCTTTATAAGGGGTAGTATTAGTGCAACAATGCCCTAGTACCTGTTTTCTAAGGAGTATTATTAGTGCAGCAATGCCTTAGTACCTGCTTTCTAAGGAGTAGTAGTAGTGCAACAATGCCTTAGTACCTGCTTTCTAAGGAGTAGTATTAGTGCAACAATGCCTTAGTACCTGCTTTCTAAAGAGTAGTATTAATGCAACAATGCCTTAGTACCTGCTTTCTAAGGAGTAGTATTAGTGCGACAATGCCTTAGTACCTGCTTTCTAAGGAGTAGTATTAGTGCGACAATGCCTTAGTACCTGCTTTCTAAGGAGTAGTATTAATGCAACAATGCCTTAGTACCTGCTTTCTGAGGAGTAGTATTAGTGCAACAATGCCTTAGTATCTGCTTTCTGAGGAGTATTATTAGTGCAGCAATGCCTTAGTACCTGCTTTCTTAGGAGTATTAGTAGTGCAACAATGCCTTAGTACCCGCTTTCTAAGGAGTAGTATTAGTGCAACAATGCCTTAGTACCTGCTTTCTAAGGAGTAGTATTAGTGGAACAATGCCTTAGTACCTGCTTTCTGAGTAGTAGTATTAATGCAACAATGCCTTAGTACCTGCTTTCTGAGGAGTATTATTAGTGCAGCAATGCCTTAGTACCTGCTTTCTTAGGAGTAGTAGTAGTGCAACATTGCCTTTGTATCTGCTTTCTAAGGAGTAGTATTAGTGCAGCAATGCCTTAGTACCTGCTTTCTTAGGAGTAGTAGTAGTGCAACAATGCCTTAGTACCTGCTTTCTAAGGAGTAGTATTAGTGCAACAATGCCTTAGTACCTGCTTTCTTAGGAGTCGTAGTAGTGCAACACTGCCTTAGAACCTGCTTTCTAAGGAGTAGTATTAGTGCTACAATGCCTTAGTACCTGGTTTCTAAGTAGTAGTATTAATGCAACAATGCCTTAGTACCTGCTTTGTAAGGAGTAGTATTAATGCAACAATGCCTTAGTACCTGCTTTCTGAGGAGTAGTATTAGTGCAACAATGCCTTAGTACCTGCTTTCTAAGGAGTAGTAGTAGTGCAAAAAAGCCTTAGTACCTGCTTTCTGAGGAGTAGTATTAGTGCAACAATGCCTTAGTACCTGCTTTCTGAGGAGTAGTATTAGTGCAACAATGCCTTAGTACCTGCTTTCTGAGGGGGTATTATTAGTGCAGCAATGCCTTAGTACCTGCTTTCTAAGGAGTAGTAGTAGACCAAAAATGCCTTAGTATCTGCTTTCTAAGGAGGAGTAGTAGTGCAACAATGCCTTAATACTTTCTTTCTAAGGAGTAGTATTAGTGCAACAATGCCTTAGTACCTGCTTTCTAAGGAGTAGTAGTAGTGCAACAATGTCGTAGTTTCTTCTTTCTAAGGAGTAATATTAGTGCAACCATGTCGTAAATCCTTCTTTCTAAGGAGTAGTATTAGTGCAACAATGCCTTAGTACCTGCTTTCTAAGGAGGAGTAGTAGTGCACCAATGTCGTTGTTCCTTCTTTGTAAATAGTAGTATTAGTGCAACAATGCCGTAGTTCCTTCTTTCTACGAAGTAGTATTAGTGCAACAATGCCGTAGTTCCTTCTTTCTACGAAGTATTATTAGTGCAACAATGCCGTAGTTCCTTCTTTCTAAGGAGTAGTATTAGTGCAACAATGTCGTAGTTTCTTCTTTCTAAGGAGTAATATTAGTGCAACAATGTCGTAGTTCCTTCTTTCTAAGGAGTAGTATTAGTGCAACAATGCCTTAGTACCTGCTTTCTAAGGAGGAGTAGTTGTTCACCAATGTCGTAGTTCCTTCTTTGTAAATAGTAGTATTAGTGCAACAATGGCGTAGTTCCTTCTTTCTAAGGAATAATATTAGTGCAACAATGGCGTAGTTCCTTCTTTCTACGAAGTAGTATTAGTGCAACAATGCCGTAGTTCCTTCTTTCTACGAAGTAGTATTAGTGGAACAATGCCGTAGTTCCTTCTTCCTAAGGAATAATATTAGTGCAACAATGCCGTAGTTTCTTCTTTCTAGGGAGTAGTATTAGTCCAACGCCGTAGTTCTTTCTTTCTAATGACTGTCCTTTGGATGAAGGAATATAACAGTCTGGTAGAGAGCTGTCTGGTTAGAAACTACTTTCAATGGGTTAAGTTCTCGGGTAGGGCTTTGGATAAAAGAAGCTCATAAAGTGATGCAGTCAAATGAGGTGGTATTTAAGTAAGAATATAAAAATCTGTCGCGGGTATTCAGTTCAGAGAATCCCAACCTGTTTCTATAGGATCCGAAGCTCTTATGAAACGTTTATACGAGGGCTGGCATTTCCCTATCTGAAGTGCAATTTTCCTGCATATACTATTATTTACACAGTTGTCATGTTTTACGTTGATGTCGTTTACACAATAATGATGACATTGTTGAAAACTCTGATATAAAATGCGTATCTGCTAATCAAGAATAATATATATATGAGTGGGCAATTTAATCTAACAGGAGTTTAAATGCATATGGAGTATGAAACAGGTTATTGTTAACATTACCGTTCAGGCCAATAAAATTAGATGGTGGAGATTTGTATACTACTTTGTCTCTGTATGAGCGGAGTTAATTTATGAATTGTATCGTTTTAACATAAGTTGTCTGTTTCTTAAAATAAATGCATTGTTTTAACAAGATTTGCTGCAGTTTATTGTTGTCTTTATATGTATAAACCACTTGACTCTCCGTTTACACCGTGCATAGGTTATTTTATTTAATTAAACTGTAGTTCCTATCTTCCAGATTAAATGAATTATGCATATATCGTTCCACATTACGTGGTCTCGTCTTAATTCTCTTAAGCGATGGGAAAGCTTATAAGAATTTTATAACGGATATTTCAACAATAAAAACATGTTTAAAAACATTTTGCACTGAAAGAAATGTGATAATCTGTTTAAAACTATCTATTAAATGTTTTAATTTTACAATATACAAACTTTTTAAGCCGAAATTAAGGTTGTATTTATTCCCCCGCCAACCCCGTTACCGCATCTTTGAGAAGGGGTTGGATGGGGTATGAAATGTAATACTCGGACTACGTAATGAAGGTTGTACCTCTATTGCCAGCCTTGGTTCCGATAAAAACACTTATACCTCGGGTTGGAATTCCCTATCTTCACCGGATACCCATGACAGATTCTTATAATCTTCGAACTATATTTAAATCTTCGAACTATATATATATATATTCGAACTATATCTACTTATATCTTAGCAATATAACCGCATACGCGTGCCTCCATTACTGTTCTAAAAAAAGTATGATAATGGACCTTTGGAAATCGAACAGAAAGCGGTTTTATTGTTTTACACTTGTAGACGGGATGCTCATATATTTGTTGACATAAATGTACAATGATTTTGTCTTGTTGCAATGTGTGGGCAGTTTAAAATGCAAGTGCCTGCTGTCTATATTGAATTTTAATATTTTTCAGAGATTTCATATTTGAGATCAAAGCTACATCTGTTTGAAGAAAAACAGCAGCAAACAGACGAAACATTACATGATATAAAACAACACAACACGAATTTAGAAACAACTTTGCATGATTTGCATATTAAAATAACTTCATTACTAGCTCAAAATGAAAGCAACACTCAGAGACACATTTCCATGGATAATGTTGACATAACCGACACCGACACGTTAGAGCAATGCACATCGTTAGACAGATCCGTTGGTGGTGCTGCTGGTGGCAGTTTGAATGATAACCGTTCTGGAGGTCTGCAAAACAATGAGGGTAAAACAATAGATTCAAATGGAACTGCTCAATGTTCTGCTAATGCTGAAGATGACAACAGGTTGGTATATTAAATCATGTATTGTACCTTAGGGTGTTACTTCCAAACATTTAAAATAAATATATATATATAACATGTGTAAAAAATACGGGTATAACGTTTATTTGTTTGTTTTGTGTACGGCGTTTCACGTCATTTTCAACACATGTAAGGTTATATATGACGGTCGTGATGGAGGCAGTCCACCCACCTTTCCTGGGTAGAACCAGTACTTTATACCTCACGCCATCCGTAAGAATCGAAACTTCCTCACTTACAAGTAGAGCTCCCAGTGGGATTCGAACCCGCAACGGTTAGAGGCGATAAGGTTTACAAAGTGTATAACGAAAAGTGGGTCAAACGTTAATTCTAGCATGTATTCTTCTTTTTATTAGTAGTTGTATTAGAGTTATACATTTGACCAGTTAAAGTAGTTTCAAACATCGATACATTTGCAAATAAAAGACACCGATACGTCGATAAACCATAGTTAACTTTGCTTAAAAAATAAAATCAGAAACGAATTTATAATTTACTAATTTAAGGTCATTGTATTCTATGAAGATATGTTTTGACCAAAAAAACCTGATAAATAAAGACTTGTTTGTAATAAACTCATTTCTTTTATATAGGATGGCTGTAGTTCCTATGTTAAACTTTTCGAAACCATCATCTGCTCCAAACACCACCGGTGAGCATAGCGTATATTTATTGTTTGGGGCGCTTGGTTCAGCCCAAGTTGTTTTTTGGAATTTTCAGACAAAATACATCTCGTAACTAAATACATATGTAAGTTGTAAATCAGTGGAACAGACATTTTTAGTGTTAAAAAAAATACCTTACTTTTCAAAATCAGTTGAAAATAAAAGTTTCAAAGCTGTTTTTGATGGGTCATTTTCAATGCAAAATTATGCTGCATGAAAACATTTGAAAACATTTTTTTTTAGATTTTATCCAAAAATGGTTTTAAATTGTTGAATATTTTTAAATTGAGACAACCTGGAACTTTAAAAGCAAAATTTAAGCTAACTTAAGTTATATGTAATTTCTTAATTTTCTGCTGTCCCATTTCAGTACAAGGACTTGGAATTTACATGGGAAAATCCACATCAAAAATCATTTTGGCTGTAAAATATTTATTTTTTAGCCAATTTTCAAAACTAAGGTATTTTTTGTTTACCACTACAAATACCAGTTCTAATGATATATAATTGATGCACGTATTACTTAAATTGCGCAAGCTACTGCAGCAAAACATTTGGCTGAAAACAAGCGCCCAAAACAATAATAGACTAAATTATCATACTAAGAAAATGTATCAGTAACCATGTTTTCACGAGCTCCACAGAACGGCTTGTTGTTTAGAGATTAGATCATGCCGGGGATTTCTTTATTTACACTGTCCTGTTTTATATTTCTTTACAACTAAACCTACGTAACGATCCCCTTATCAATATTTATTATATATAATCAAAAAATCAATAAACATATTTAATCCAAACATGAAAAAATATTAATTCATGGTTTTCCAAACATAAGGGTCATTTAACAAGTATGATACATTGTTGACAAAATATAAATATATTAGAGAGGTTGCCCTTGCAGTCAAGTTTCGTTAATAAAAAGTAGGTATACAAAGAAATATAAAAAGATCGGACAGTGAAAGTAGCATTCAAGGAGGACAGTCAACCACAAAACACAGAAACAAACACGCAAACAGACAAACAAGAAGGCAAAAGTAATAATAAATGCAAACGACATCACAAACACAAAAGGGTTGACAATAGGGCTACCGCCTTGGAACGGTCAGTGGCAAAGTAGGCCACTGGGGGTTTAAACCGGTTCTAGGGTGCACCAAACCTCACACTTACCCTACTGTCATTTCATTAAAACAGGACAGTGTAAATAAAGAAATCCCCGCCATGATCTTATCTCTAACCAACAAGGCAGCATCAATAGGCAATATAAGTAAAACACAAATATGCTCGTGTAAATATTATACAAAAAAAACAATAGCTTAGAAAGCCACAATGAAGGTACTCAGTGACTTGGCAGAAGCCAGAGCATTAAGAGAATAAACCATTAAGGGCACGACAAGAAATATCATAGACTAACATCAAACGCCACCGTCCCAATGGGCTTTAGGTAGGCGTCATCACAGGGTCCACAGCCTGTCCGGTCATCGTACAATTAAAGAGGAAAGCATAGTGGCAAACTGTAAAAGGGTCCACCACCAACCATGCAGTGCGTTGCAAAATGATAGGGTCATAACCTCTTTTGATAAACATTTTTAACAAGTTTAACAAAGATAGTATGAAAGTGATCATGACCAAGAATCTTACGAAGTTTATAAATCACATCACCATCAGGTTGTGATAGTCCTTTTCGCAGAAGAGCCCTTAAATTACTTTTATATTTGGAAAGAAGATCAGGGTTACGACAAGTCGAACAGGAAATGTAGCCTTCACAGAAGACAGTCAACCGAAAACACGCAATAAAACAAACAGCAATTACAGTTCTAATTAAAAGCAAGGCATGTGACGTCACAAACGCAGAATGGTTGATAATAGGGTTAAGCATTGGAACGGTCAATGGCAAACGGGCATTGAACCAGGCAGATGCACCAAACTTATTATATTGTCATCCCAATAAAATGCTACAGTATGAATAAATAAACACTGCCAGGCTATGTTCTCTAGCAAACAACAACATTAATAGGCAAAATGATTATAACACATAGATGATTATGTATAGAAAAATATTAGTATACCTACTTGTTGAAATTAAACTAGTTCTTGCCAAAACAAGCTCACAGCAAAGTGACACATTTATATCACTGCAATGCCAAAAAATAATTAACACACTATTCCAAAACTACGAATAATTGTCTTTGATAATTCCAAATTAATTATAGGATGTTACTAAATAGTTTCTTTCTTAAATACATTATTGAATGCGTGTTTATGGTTGACTGCGTTCTGTGAAAGCTACATTTCCTGTTCGACTTTTATAAATACTTTTGTCATTTGAAAACGTAGTTCCACCGTAGCATTACTATTAAATCTTCACGCGATGTCGATGTCTGTCAGTATCAGGATGATTGCTCATTGGCTTGATCATTTTCTCATATGTTAATGTATTTACGAAAGACAAAAACGTGTTCAATATTAATCTGCACAATTTATACAATGATTTCAGCTCAAATTGTTGAACAAACCAAAAAGCAATACATTAGCAGTATATCTACTTGGGAAAGCTTTGGACGAACAGAAATGGAAGATGGTAAGACATTTTCTAATTAGAACTGTCTATAGTATTTTTTTTATCTACACAATTAAAAAAACTCTAAACAGCTCAACACACTATTGTGTTAACGTCAATCTGTGAGAGAGAGAGAGAAAGAGAGAGAGAGAGAGAGAGAGAGAGAGTATTACTACAGAAGAATGAATAAACATACATTTTGAATTATCCAATGATAGAGTTAATTTTACAGACTAGTCGCACACTGAACGTTGTCATCCAACTAAATAGCACCTCAGCCGTTTGACAATTCCATTATTCCATTCATATACTGTTTATAAATACAAGACAAACATTATTTCAACTTAAAATCAAATGTAATATATACAGAATAATCTCTTAACCGAATAACAACGTGTTCGAGTGACATATCTTTTGTATAACACCGAGACTGTTTTTTTATATATATATATCAGTGATTATCTAAGGATATTTAATTGAAATTACTCCCCACACCTCGCGCCCCCACGCAAGGTGCCCTCGCGCATTCAGACATCTTTGAAATCAATAGCAATCTACAGTACCATTAAATACAAAAATGGTAAAAAAGGAGTTCCGGCAAAGTAATACCGTCACACCAGTGACGATATTGAAAAATGATTACTTTTGTCTGATACTAAAAATATGTCACTGAGAAATTCTTATAAATCACTGATAGGTATATAATAAATTACGTTTGCTTTTAGTCAGTTATTCCCTTAGCATCATTATCAGAATTCTTTACCTGCTGTTTAGACGGCTATTCCTTGGGTGTTTGCTTAATACTTCAATATATTAGTCTAATATTACCGTCTACTACCGTTCATGAACAGAGCCTGTAGTATTTGTGGTATTTATCGTGTTCGACGATTTCCAAATTTCTCATTTCATACTCTTTTATATATCACTGTTATTTATTCCGAACTTTGGAGATTGCTGAACTTGATATGTATATACAGATATCTATGATGCATTAAATGCCTTTGTTTTCTTATTTTAAGTTAGAATAGATGGTTCCGCTACTACAGTCTTTAAATATTCTGAGTATTGTTTAATCACTCTTGGGATATGCTGTCTGCATTTGAATTTAATATTTTGACTTTTATTTGTGATATACAGGCTTTATAAGCTCTGATCCATCCCAATTCATTGTTTTCATCAGATCTGATCCATCCTAGCTCATTGTTTTCTAGTTTAAGACATCGTATTATGGTAAGAACTGAGACCATACGCAGCTGGCCATGGAATGGTATGAAAATACCTGATTGAAAGTTCTATGTTCACCGACATATGCATACATGCTTCGGGATGGTTCATATTGTTGTACTATTGAAATTTTCCGGCAATTTCCATTTGTTTTCCTTTCAAACTTGTTTTAGTGGCAGCTTATACCGTTCATTTGAGCTTTAAAGGGACATGAATTGATCTGGAAGAATGATTGGTGTCAGTCGTAACACAAACAATTTTAAAGACCCTCATTTTGTATTTTGCTTTATAAAAAATATTATTTTATGACTCGCTTATTGAAACAATTACTTTACTAATAACTTTGTATAACCGTTACTAGTATTGATTAGTCTTGTTTTGGTGTTGATTTACCAAATATAGATATAAAAATCGAACATGAAAAGCAGTACTGAAGGACGGCAGTCAACCACAAACACACACAGAAACAAAGAACAAATTTAAAGATGAATAAAAGGCAAAATAACACATCACAAACACAAAAAGGTTGACAATAGGGCTACCGCCTTCGAACGGTCAGTGGCGAAACATACCGCTGGGGGTTTACTGTCAACCCAATAAAAGGAGAAATCCATGAACTATTCTCTAACCAACAAGGCAGCATTAATAGGCAATGACTTGGTCGAAGTCAGAGCAACAAGAGAATAAACCATTGAGGGCACGACAAGACAAGACTGCAGACAAACATCCAACGACACCGTCATTTTAGGCTTTAGGTAGACGTCATCATGGAGTACACAGCCTGTCCGGTCATCGCACAATTAAAGAGGAAAGCATAGTGGCGAACTGTAAATGAGTCCACCACCAAGAATGCAGTGCGTTGCAAAATGATAGGGTCATAACCTCTTTTGATAAACCTTTTAACAAGTTTAACAAAGATGGTATGAAAGTGATCATGACCAAGGATCTTACGAAGTTTGTAAATCACGTCACCATAGAAGTCAGGTAGTGATAGTCCTTGTCGCAGAAGAGTTCTTAAATTACTTTTATAAGAAGATCCGGGTTACGATAATAAAAATGTGCAACGGTTTTACGAAGTTTATGGTAACGGTAACCCTGATGGAGTAGCTTTTTAGCTATACAAAGATTACGAATATTAAAGTCCTCAACTCGAGTACAAGCTCTAGAAAAACGAATAAGTTGAGACAAATAGACCCCATAAGAAGTTGCTCGGGGAACATCCCCATCTAAATGGGGATAATTAACAATCATTATTTCAAAATTAAAATCATTTCTCAAGTCATATATTTTGATAATTATTTCACCATTTTCAATGCAGAGATGTAATTCAAGAAAAAAAGCGTTTGTATCCGAAATATTAGCTTTGTTAAGTTCTTAAGGGTATATATATATTAGTAGAAAATAGAGCAGAAAAGAAAAGATTGTCAATGTTTAATATGTCATATAGATACCGAGAGGTGTCATTAAAGGCCTTAATAACATCTACCTGGGAATTTCTTGAAAAATTCAACATGAAATCTCTTTCATAGAAATATAAAAACAAATCTGCGACATGGGGTGCACAGTTCGTACCCATAGGGATACTAACAATTTGTATATAAACGGTCGTTCGATACCTGAGGAAAATACTATCTAATAGGAAAAAAAAAGTATGATAATGGACCTTTGAAAACGGCCGAGCACGACACATACGAAATATTGCAGTCTCGGTTTGATTGAGACTGTTCATGAGCGGTAGTGAAATATGTTAGCTACCGCTCACGCCCTCTAGCCCCGGGTTAAGCAGAACTCAATATGAGTGCTTCAACTTCTTGGCAAGTCCACATAGTGTAATTGTCTGAACTGCCGTTAGTAGAAAACGCTTTAACATTATTACAGGCCAAAGATGTAGTATTTTCCCAAGCGAATGTTTTTTGAATAAGAGCAATAAGCTTGTCTTTGATAAGGTGGTGTAGTAAGTTTGCATATAGTGTAGAGAAGTCATAAGTGCTAATAGATGAAACTTGACGTTTATTGCACATTTTATCAAGAACGTCTTCTGAATTTTTAATAGACCAAAACAATTAATCCCACAGTTTTCATACGTTTTATCATAATATCGCTTAACGTGATCTTTAACGGCAGTAAGACAAGAAGTTAAACGTTTGGAGATGTTTGTGGTGGTGCAGGCACTATAATTCGAAATAAAGCGGGCCTTATACGGGTTTTTATGTAATTTAGGAATCCAGTAAATAGTTGGCAGTTTGTTCTATTTTTCGTCAATCCCAACCTTGAAAGTAGTGCACCGAGTGATATGTGTGGAAACAACATCATCCTCAGTAGAATGAACTGGAGTATAAGAATTAGTGCTACCGAGTTCCAGAGATGCAACTTTGACGTAATGTAGGCGTCAAACAATAATTACATTATTAGCTGCTTTATCAGCAGGGACTAAAATAAATTTATTATGAAATTCTTGAATTCCCGATATTAAATTACGAAAGGAAAACCTAGGTCTCGGAGGAAGTAAAGAGGGGTTAGCATTATAAAAGTTAATACGTGTATCTCTTATTTTAAAAAATGACTTTTTCCAAGTAGAAAGAGAGTTTGGGTCCGCGTGTACTCTACGACACCATTTTATACTAAACTCCTCAATGGATTGGGCGATCTTAGCGCGATAGGCATTAAAATCGATAGTTGAAGGTAATCTATACTTAGGGCCTTTCGAAAACAGATGCCGAATATGTTTATCAACAATATCAAAATTACCAGTGATGACATGACCTGCTGGAGCATAGCAAAATTAGGAGTGTTATTTACTATATCAAGGTCAGAAACTGTTTTCTTGTAGTTGAAAATAATATTTCTAATAGTTTTTTTATACTTATAACAAATTACAGGACTTTCTGATTTTTTTAAATATTTAGGGATAAATCTACATGATTATCTCGAAAAATACTAGGCATGCCAATGAAATCAATACCTGTACTAAGATATAGTATTTTTAGGAAATGCCTGACATGATCAGATTCCTTGTCAATATGGGGTCGGAGAAAATGTTGTGTGTAGCTTTGAATAATGGAAGCTGTGAAGAAATGGACAGAGAGGTAAGCCGTGAAAGCATAGAGTGCTTTCCAGACTGTTTAAAAATAGTATGTAAATCAGCGACTGAAATAATTACACGCTATTTACGTTTGATGTAACCATTACGCCTACGATTATGAGACCTAGAGTTACGCTTTCGAATAGAAAATATAGAAAAAATGTCAATATTAGGATCTTTTGAAATATTTCCTTGTTGATAAATATTGTCATTAAGGCCGAGTGGATATGGTGTCTGCAAGTTTTTCGTCTACTTAAGTTCTGCTATATGTCTAGCTTTTATTTTAAAACTTTTAGTAGCATATTATAATAAATTATATATTTAACCGATCAACAGTAACGTTACTAAAAGTATGACCTGATTGATACAAGTGTTGGTACAAGTAATTTTTTAACTTTTTAGAATTACATGCATTGTATTTATGTTCAAGAAATCGAACATTTAGAGATCGACCTGTTTGTCCAACATATTGTATAACGCAACGTGGTGCATTTCAAGACATTTACAATTAACAGCTGATTTAATGAGGACTTGCAAGATAAATAGTTGCAACACCCTGCGTCTTGAATGAACTAAACGATTTCTGAAAGGAGACTTTATATGGTCTTTCCTCAAAACAGGTGATCCTAGAGGAGTAACTGAAACTTTTGAGCCATTATTAAAAATCCTGGTAATATTATTAGAAGGAACATGAAACGAGGTTGCCGAATGAAGTTGAAGGGTTGTGGTTGTCGGGGAAGAGAAGGTTTGAAACAGGAAAAGTAAGATCACGTGACACATATCGGTGTTCTGCAAACGAAACCAAAAACAAATCGATTAAGACACAATTCGTCCTAAGGAGGGCTCGACCCTATGAACAAAACTGCGCTCGCAAAAATAAATTCGAGTTATTTTTTAAAGCAATAATCGTCATTATTTTATGACTCGCTTATTGAAACAATTACTTGGGCTAAATAAAAGAAACAACAACTTACTCTCCTGACTAGATTGTTATTTTTCAATACGACTAGATTTTCGACTTATATACAACAAAATAAAAGAGATGGATAAGCACAACAGCAGCAGCGTACGAAATCTCGCCCGGTTCCGCCACGTGGAAAATGGCACCGGACTGAGACAAATTCCGACAGCCGAGAGCCGAAACACGAGCACACCAGGCAGGGATTAATTTAATTGTACATATATTCACTGAACATAATCCATTTTACGCAACATATGCCGGGTACCCATTTTACGAAAGGTACACCTCTTAAACGCCAGGTACCATTTATATAATTTTACTTCATGTACACTTTAATAGAGAAAAAGCCAACTCTAGAGTATGCCTAGCACTAAGACATCTCGAGATTACATGGGTATGCCTAGATTACATGGATATGCCTAGATTACATGGGTATGCCTAGCGCTAAGACATCTCGAGATTACATGGGTATGCCTAGCACTAAGACATCTCGAGATTACATGGGTTTGCCTAGATTACATGGGTATGCCTAGATTACATGGGTATGCCTAGATTACATGGGCCTAGATTACATGGGTATGCCTAGATTACATGGGTATGCCTAGCGCTAAGACGTCCGAGCAAGAACCCAGTTCTCAAGTACCAATCGCAGAGCAAGGGAAGCAACTGTGCTATTACAACACACTTTTGAATGACATATTTATGTTCCATTTCAACCAATTTGTCCTCTTCGGTTTTCCATTGAGATTGCTCCTTTAGGACCAAAATGTAGACCTGGTTATTTTGTTCTGCACACGATCGTCCCTGGGCCGCTAGATTTTTCCGCTACAGATAAATTTTTGTACGACCATTTATCCCCCAAAATTGGACTAGATAATCCAAAATTGTAATTTTAATATAATCTTTCCCCTCAGACCATCCAAATACATGTCAAGGCCGACATCGGATAGGTGAATACCTCATCCCGATAGAAATTCCTCGTTTGGCAATCAATGTCTACAGCCAGACACCCTCCACACCCCCACCCCACCCCAAGTTGATCCGATGAAACAATGTGTCGGCAGAGATGGTTAACTCTAGACCTTTTAGCTTCAATTGCTGCACTGAAAGTAGGTTCAGTCCGCCACTGGATTCGCTGGAGAATGTCTACCCAAATGAAAATTGTGTCTGGGTACACAGACCGGATGTACGTTACTCTAATCCTTACAAGACGAAATATATCCCTAAAATGACTCAAACCTGTAAGATCATTGTCACCCAAATTCATAAAAACCATCCTGAGTGGGGCCTGGAAAAGGATCCGCATCTGGAGTGCGTGGATGAAATGCTCCCATGACATACCCTTTAATCTGTACTAACATATCCGTAAATGATCAGGGAGCCTCAAATTGGAATGCCCTCTTGTCCTGGCGCGGAACCCGGCCAAATAAACAATAAAGTCACCTAGCATCCAAATATCTGTGGATAAAACAAATATACATGTTTTAATGCCCGATAGAGGTTGGAGTCTTCCGGACATAGCCCCGGTACGCGTCTGACCGTCACCTGCCTAACTGCACATTTGCTGTGCTGTCAACACTTTGACAGTGTAACTAGGACGCTCTGCCAATTCGAAAACTGTTAGTCAGATAGGCCGCAGAAAAAGCAACAAGCATGTACGAGGGCTGTTCAAATAATACCTGGACTTTTTCGATAGCACACTCACTTATTGACGTCAACCTTTAAGATTCATATATTGTTGTAATCCAACTCATAAGAAATAAAATAATTTAAACAAAAAATCGATACCTTATCTAGTTCCGTTTCAATGAATGATAGAATCGGGCGAGACACCCATATAAGGAGAAGTCAAAAATGTGACGTCTGTATTTCATAACTGCATTTCAGGAATGGCTAAATAAAAGGAAAATCGTCGGCAAAAATACATAGAACTAAAGAAGCTTTGTCACTGGTATTCCAAAATTACACTTATGAAATTTTATCAATAATGAAAAAGAGAACTATGATAAATATAAATAAGTAGACGAACACGTCCTCGCTTTTAAGTTAAAATTGACGACGTCAGAAGAAATCACAGAGCACTAAAATGTTAATAAAATATGAAAGAATAGGAACTTTAAATAAAACAAAAAGTTTAATACAAAAATGAAATTCAAAACCATAATTTTTTTAAATATAACATATTTTCTTCAAAATAAATATGTTAATAAATTAAGAATACCGACATATGTTCAATAAACATGTCTTTTGGAATGACTATGCTGTTCGTTTTAAATATTTATGCTAATCTCGATCGAATCCGTATGATCTCTTTCCGAAGCTGTGATATACTTATAAAACATGATTATACAAAAATGCTGTAAAATATGTATTTATTGCAAACCATGAATAATACAATAATCTAATTAAATAACACAAATGACGTGCTCCATCGTTCTTTCAGAAGGATCGATAAATGTTTGTACTCCCCTTTACATATTTTGTTGCGGAGTGACAACGGGACTGTCAATTCCGCAACTTAACTTATTCGATTGAATAGATATTTGATCCTGCGTTTTTTCGGGCATAATAGGTTTTTCAACTGGCTTCGATTTGCCACCACACCCCTCTCGGCTGGGTAATTTCGTTATACCCGAAGCACTAAAGTAACTCGGATAAATCAATCACGCTATTACCGTGCGACTCCTCTCCATCCGCTTCACTATCCATATTCATATTCATATTTCTCTTTCCCCTGCCAGGCATTATCAACCGCAGTTTAATTGATTATAAAGAAGAGAAAATCATTTAAATTATTACACTAGTTTTGAAACCAGAAAAGGAAGATCACGTGACACATATCGCTGTTCTGCAAACAAAACCGAAACAATCCGATTAAGACACAATTCGTCTTAAAGAGGGTTCGACCCTATGAACAAAACTACGTTCGCAATAATCGTCATTATCTAAAAGGGAGTTATGTTACTAAAGATGTACATCTTATTCAAATAAAGTGTACGTCAATCCTACAACTGGAATTTATGAGAGCCTTAAAGTATCAGATAAAGTAATAATATTAGATTATACATCAAAACCTAGCCCGATTCGTCTAGTTTTCCATACTGACCTATATCGTTAACAATAATTAAACCTTTCGGAACATGGGGAACTAGTTTAGTGCATATGCACATTAAATATGAAGTAGAAACACAGTATGATGGTTTTATTCATACATGAATCGTCTCATATACTTCTTCCAGAACGCCTCCATTCCCTTTAAAGCTGAGCCAAATCTTGCCCTTTTTCCGAACTACGTTTAAAGAGTTATTTCTTGGGGTCACATCTAAAGCATCAGCGTAGTATCTCTCGATGAGTACTGTTTGTTCAATATGTTTATTACGGAGCATATGCTTTGATGAATAATCATTAACGTCATTGCATCATGTACATTTAATTTAAATATACATTCATATATGTTGTGATAATTTAGAAATTCTAAATGAGTATATAAAATATTGTTGTGACTGCATGAGCTCGGCCGTTTCCAAAGGTCCATTATCATAATCTTTTTATAGCACAGTGGCGTTGCTTGTGCAGTGTGTCGGCAATAAAACGTCTCCCCGCGCTTGCAATTAGTACTGTTATTCATTCGATCTTTGGAGATCGCTGAGCCCGATACTTATATTTAGTTATCGGTGGTACATTTTCAATTTCTTTTGTTTTCTTACTTAATTTTTGATTCGGTGGTTCCACTACTCCGGCCGATAAAAGGCTCTGGGTATTGTTTAACCACTCATAGGATATGTTGTCTGCTTTTTATACGCAGGCTTCATAACCGCTGCTCCCAACTAAATTCCATTATGTTTATTTCGCTCTTCGGGGCATTTAATTTTATTAGATACTGGGACCATACGCCGTACGACATGGAGAAGCAATACACTCCATGTCCACCGCCATATGCATGCCATCTTCGGGATGGTTAAAATTGTGTGCTGTTGATTTTATTAATATTGAGTTCTGCTCAACCCGGGGCTAGAGGGCGTGAGCGGTAGCTAGCATATTTCACTACCGCTCACGCATAGGAACAGTCTCAATCAAACCGAGACTGCAATATTTCGTATGGGTCGTGCTCGGCCGTTTCCAAAGGTCCATTATCATACTCTTTTGTATAGCAGTTACTTTGTGCAAATAATACGGTTACATCACGTGATATATTGCTTAACCTGTATACATATCTTTACAAATAGTATATACTTTGTACCAGCATTCATATTTTGCAGCCAGGATATCCGGCATGGAAAACATTGGAGGGATGCATACTGTTATATGCATTGATATATCTGCTAGCATGATGACCTACAACGCATGGACCCAGGCCTGTACATTCTTCGATGAGTACATAAACGGTTTGTATGTTCATGCTAATTTTATTTAAAACAAAACGAACGAAATCAAAAACTTGGCGTGGATTTCTTTATTTACAATGTCCTGTTTTAATGGGATGACAGTAGGGTAAGTGTCAGGTTTGGTGCATCCTAGAACCGGTTTAACCCCCCAGTGGCTTACTTTGCCACTGACCGTTCCAAGGCGGTAGCCCTATTGTCAACCCCTTTGTGTTTGTGATGTCGTTTGCATTTATTATTACTTTTGCCTTTTTGTTTGTCTGTTTGCGTGTTTGCTTCTGTATTTTGTGGTTGACTGTCCTCCTTGAATACTACTTTCCCTGTCCGATCTTTTTATATTTCTTTGTTGGTCTAATTTCTCGCATTTTTAAGGCTTTTACGTTTAAGATAACCAGTAGTATAGGCCGTATTTCATACTGACCGTTCCAAGTCGGTAACCCTGTCTTCTACACTTGTTGTGTTGTGTATTGTCTACTGACCGTTCCAAGTCGGTAACCCTGTCTTCTACACTCGGTGTGTGTTGTGTATTGTCCTTTACATTGTACATGTAATCTTTGTTTGAGATGCCGATGCGTTTGGGTGCTGTGATTTCTTTAGAACCATTTTCCTCATTTTTGATAGATCAATATAATCATCGAAATGTCATTATTTCTTTAACATGGTGACATTTTAATTTGTTTAAATTAAGGTCTTGAAGATATCACAAAAGAACCCGGATTCGAAGAGCAGCAAGTTGCACTGGTTACATTTGGACACGAAACAAAAGTTATTCAAAGATTCACAAACGACTTCAGCAAGATTCGACAGGCATATGGTAACGTGAACTTGTATTATCTAACTCTGATCTACCGTTAACATTTGCGCGTAATATTAAGTTATAATAACTCTTCTGCGAGTATGACTATAACAATATGCGTATGGAACAGATACTAATTATAATACAATAAGTGTTGTTTATTCCCTATTAATAATCACTTTCACCTTAATGTATCAGTGGAGGTTGAATTGTCAACATTTACATGTAGTAGTTGTTTGTCTTTTATAGGTCGCATTAAAATAGGTGGACCATCCCCAATGTATGGTGGCTTAATGATGTCATTAGCAGCTGCATTGTCTTCTAAGAGTAAGTTATTAGAATAATCTTGACAAAAAAATACATTATTACGTGTTTGGAGATCGCTGAGCCCGATATTTATACAGATATCGGTGGTACATTCTCAGATACGTTTGTTTTCTTACTGTTATTTCTAATATGTGGTTCCAAAGTTTGAGTATTGTTTAATCACCCTTAGGTTATGTCTTCTGCTTTTTTCTTTCAGCAGTTTGACTGTTACTTTTAATACGCGGGCTTCATAACCTCTATTTCATTTTGTGTATTTTCCGAATGTTTGTTTTTTCATTTAGGGCAAAACATATGTTAGAAACTTTGACCATACGCCGCTGGCCATGGACCTTTATGAACATATCACATTTAAGGTTCCATGTTCTTCGTCATATGCATACCATCTTCGGAATTGCTAAGGATTTTGTGCTATAGACAATTTAAATATTGAGTTCTGCTCAACCCGGGACTAGATGGCGCGAACGGTAGCGTGCATTTGTTCACCACTTTTCATGAACAGTCTCTATCAAACCGTGACTGCAATATTTGTTTATATTTATTGTGTTTGGCGATTTCGAAATTTCTCCTTTCATACTCTTTTTAACTGGTATTCATTTTTACGTCCCGACATAAAAAAAGAGTATAATAATGGACCTTTGGAAACGGCCGAGCACGACACATACGTAATATTGCAGTCTCGGTTTGATTGAGACTGTTCATGAGCAGTAGTGAAATATGCTGGCTACCGCTCACGCCCTCTAGCCCCGGGTTGAGCAGAACTCAATATTCATAAAATCAATAATACACAATTTTAACCATCCCGAAGATGGCATGCATACGGCGGTGGACATGGAGTTTATCGCTTCCCCATGTCGTACGGCGTATGGTCCCAGTATCTAATCAAATTAAATGCCCCGAAGAGCGAAATAAACATAATGGAATTTAGTTGGGAGCAGCGGTTATGAAGCCTGCGTATTAAAGTTATGATATCAATTATATATTACGTGTTAACATTACATTGCACATGTATACTGAGCTACGATTGCGGTAATTTATCATGCAGATGTGAAATGTTACCCGATAAAAGGTGAACTTTAATCAGGAAGTTCGGCAGAAAAGGATATAACCCTTTGGTTTTAAAGCGCACTGCATGTTTAGTGATTGACTCCTCTACAGTCAGTCATTACGCTTCACTTTTCACTTGTGTGATGACTCGACTACCTCTTGGGACTCTATGATTGTACCTACTGAAACCCGAACTAAGGGAGGTGGGTGCATGAGCTTTCGTCCCTAGGGTTTTCTGGTCGTACTCTAGATTTGTTTTCTCTTTAGCTGCAACTACTATGGTTGTTCAGTACGATTCTGGATACATCCTGAGATGTTTATTTTGTATGTGTTTCTTTAGTTAGTTTCTCAGGATGTGGACTCATGTTTTCTTGTCGTAACATGGATTGTGTTTTTCGTTGGCTGTTGCAACTGCTGTGGATGTTCAGTACAATTTTATTAAATCCTGAAATGTTTTTATTATGTATTTTTATATATGTTTAGAATACATGTATAGTTTGCTATTTTATCTGGATGTGGGCTTTATTGTTAGAGATATTTTTGATAGGATGTACTTTTATTTATACTGTCTTGTCAATCTGAGCGCTGAAGACAGTATAATAGCGAGGATGTGTACAGTTAAAATCGATTTAAGCCAACCAGTAGGTAGTATTGCCTACTGGCCGTTCCAAGTCAGTAACCCTGTATTCTCCAATATTCATGTTATGTATTGTCCGTTTCATTGTAAATCAAATTTGCTCTTTCTGTGTGGTATATTGCGGGCCACGGTGCCATTGCGATTTGGAGCTATGGTATTTACAGGTATTTTTTCAAATATTTTCTTAATATGTGTGTTCGATGCATTCAAATGATCCACTTTTCATTATATATATATATATACTTAAATTTTCAATAAAATCGAAATGTCATGAGCATTTATTTGGACTTCAAATTGGTCACAAAAGTACTAAAACTAAGTATTATATTTACTCTTGAAACGGACTTGAAACGGACCTACGATGCCATTGCGTTCGGACGCTGTGGTTTCTATAGGACCCTATATATCATTCCTAATATAAGCGTATAAGTGGGTAAATAGTGCTCTCACATCTCCATTGACAAAGCGACAAAAGTCACGAAGATCTAAAGAATATAAAAAGATCGGACAGGGAATGTAGCATTCAAGGAGGACAGTCAACCACAAAACACAGAAACAAAACGCAAACGAACAAACAAGAAGGCAACAGTAGTAACAAATGCAAACGATATAACAAACACAAAAGGGTTGACAATAGGGCAACCGCATTGGAACGGTCAGTGGCCAAGTAGGCCACTGGGGGTTTAAACCGGTTCTATGGTGCACCAAACTTCACACTTACCCTAATGTCATCCCATTAAAACAGGACAGTGTAAATAGGAAATCCCCGCCATGATCTAATCTCTAACCAACAAGGCAGCATCAATAGGCAATATAATAAAACACAAATATGCTCGTGTAAATATAATATAAAAAACAATAGCCTAGAAAGCCATGATGAAGGTACTCAATGACTTGGCAGAAGCCAGAGCAACAAGAAAATAAACCATTAAGGGCACGACAGGAAAGATCATAGACAAACATCAAACGCCACCGTCCCAATGGCGTCATCATAGGGTCCACAGCCTGTCCGGTCATCGTACACTTAAAGAGGAATGCATAGTGGCGAACTGTAAAACGGTCCACCACCAAGCATGCAGTACGTTGCAAAATGATAGGGTCTGAACCTCTTTTGATAAACTCTTTAACAAGTTTAACAAAGATAGTATTAAAGTGATCATGACCAAGAATCTGACGAAGTTTATAAATCACATCACCATAGAAGTCAGGTTGTGATAGTCCTTGTCGCAGAAGAGTCCTTAAATTACTTTTGTATTTGGAAAGAATACCAGGGTTACGATAATATTATTTTGCAAAGGTTTTACGAAGTTTATGGTAACGGTAACCCTGATTGAGCAGCGTTTTAGTTATATAAAGATTACGAATATTAAAGTCCTCAACTCGAGTACAAGCTCTTGAAAAACGAATAAGTTGAGACACATACACCCCATAAGAAGTTTATCTTTAAGAAGTTTATCTTTACAGACCTCCATTGTACCGTTAGAGGATATAACGTCTTTACGAGAGTACTAGTGATCACTGACGGCCACCCAACAGAAACATGTCTTGTTCGAGGACCAGACGAAGGAAATGAAGAAAAACTGGAAGAGGTAATATTGACTAATAACAAATACAATGCATTTACCAATGGCATATGTTTTATGTAGAATGAAATAAATATGTATTGCAACTAAACTGTTCAATTCATTCAGAAATGTAAAGTTATCTCCTTCTGTCGTATACAGCGCCATAAGTGATGTATTTAGTCGTTTGTGTTAGCGTTTTACCAGACACACATACGTACGCACGCACGCACACACGATACACACAACGTTGAGCGTGACTCGGTCATCATTTATTAATTCTTATCGATGTCTTTTTCTGGAAATGTTTATGATCATATTGCATATTTCGTTATTTCAAAACTGACTGGTTAAGGACACCCGTACACCGTTTTACATGTTAAATAAGTAGATAACAATCGTTTGCCATATTTTCTATCTTCATGACGTATACTACCTTGCCTAAACTGTCTATGTTCGTTAATGTTTCTCTTTCAAGATTGCACATACACTCGTAAATATGTTACAACTGTCTTTGATAAACTAAAGGAAAACAGAAGCGCAACTCGGAAATTTCCGCTATATATTATTAGGATAATATGCTCCTGTTTATCGAATGGTACTTGAGTACATTAGACCTTTCCTTTCTGAACAAAATGATTTATAGGGTCTTATAGAAACCACAACGTCCGAACGCAATGGCATCGTAGGTACGCACTGTACTGCAAACAAGGACTTGAAACTACAATGAAAGAGACAACAAACAACAGAAAGGGTGGTGAAGACAGGGTTACCGACTTGGAATGGCCAGTAGGCAATAAGGCCTACTGGTTAGCTTGAATCGATTTTATATGCGCACAATTCTCGCTATTATCCTGTCTTCAGCGCCCATATAGACAAGACAGTGTCTACATCCCATCAAAAGGAAATCTCTTACAATAAAGTCCACATCCAGAGAAACTAACTAAAGATATACATACAAAATAATAAACATATCAGGATGTATCCAGAATCGTACTGAACAACCATAGTAGTTGCAGCTAAAGAGAAAACCAATCTAGGGTACGACCAGAAAACCCGAGGGACGTAAGCTTATGCACCCACCTCCCTTAGTTCGGGTTTCAGTAGGTACAATCATAGAGTCCCAAGAGGTAGTCCAGTCATCGCACAAGTGAAAAGTGAAGCGTATTGACTGACTGTAGAGGGGTCAATCACTAAACATGCAGTGCGCTGTAAAACCAAAGGGTTATATCCTTTTTCTGACAAACTTCCTGATTAAATTTGTAAATTGGTCAGGAAACCCGTCAGACCCCTTTAACTTTCGATGTTTATAGACCACATCTCCATAAAATGAGGGTTGTGATATGCCTAGTCGCAGAAGTGTTTTAAGGTTGGTGTTGTACTTTTCCAGCAGGCCCTCGTTGCGGCGGTAGAATTTAAAGATAGATCTACGTAGTTTGTGATAACGAAAACCCTGCTGAAGAAGTTTACTTGTAATAACTTGAGTTCGATCATTGAAGTCTATAACATCATTACACGCTCTAGCAAATCGAATGAGCTGGGAGATATACACCCCATATGAGGTAGCACGAGGTACATCTCCATCCAGGTGTGGATAGTTAACGATGTTAAAATTGAAATCATCTCTCTTATCATAGATTTTAGTATGAATACAATCATTTGAAATTGAGAGATGAAGATCGAGAAATGCTGCTACTGTATCCGAACTACGGATATGGCTCGAATTTTACAAGCGGAACTTTAACATTTATGAATTTCGTGATTCATTATTATCATTAGGAGCGTGTAATGTGATTAACAAGTCAACAAAAGCACAGTGTTGTCCTTTTTCAAACTGACTGAACCCTTTTTTAGAAAACAATCTTCGGATTTCTCTGGAATATTACATGGAACTAAATGCACAGTATGCACATTATATATCGGAAATTCCCGAGTTGCGTTTTTTTTCCGTTTAGTATATAAACAATCTAGACAGCGTATCCCTTTAATATTTGTTTTTGTGTTGATCTGTTGTCCTCTCTAGCCTACAAACACAATAGGCGAGGCTCATTATCATATCGTGTATGTTGTCCACATATGAGCAATTATTTTAGATGGTAATAGTACTACTGTAAAGATAACCCAGATAATGGAAATTACAGTTTTAAATACGGAACTACTTTTATCAATTGCAAGTGACGAATTCTCGTCATAAATAGCATTTAAGAATGTTTAGTTGATTTCTTTGATGTATTTGCAGACAAGGTCAAACATATTGAAACTCCTACAGGATATGGACCATCGACCGATTACATGTAGTTTCGTTACAGTTGGAAACGCAAACATGGTTAGTATACAGATACTCGCACATACTTCCATATATACTATACACTCATACAAGAGGAGCTATATAATCCGAACAGGAAATGTCGCATTTACAGAACGCAGTCACCCCAACACATACAAAGCCAGCAACAATTACTAGTATACATAGAAGAAAGAATGCGAAACCACACACAATAAAGGATTGACAATAGATTACCTTCAAACGTAAATATATTAATAAAAGCATTTTACTATTAAATAATGAATAAAATTATACTATTGGAGCCTATATGAAACTGTTCCTAAGAAATGTTGAACATATTTGACAACATTTTTCATGACAATTTCGAAATAGGTTTAACTTTACATAATTTGGAGAATGTGCTTCCAGTTCTTTAATTACGTATATGATACACAGTTATAGAGGTATTGACGAAAATGTAATCTTCATAAACAATGTGAAAACGATTCAATAGCAACTTCATCATAGCATAATTTCATAGGCTTCTGCTGCTCCCAACTAAATTCCATTATGTTTATTAGATACTGGGACCATACGCCGTACGACATGGGAAAGCATATGACTCCATGTCCACCGCCATATGCATGCCATCTTCGGGATGGTTTAAATTGTGTACTATTGATTTTATGAATATTGAGTTCTGCTCAACCCGGGGCTAGAAGGCGTGAGCAGTAGCTAGCATATTACACTACCGCTCATGAACAGTTTCAATCAAACCGAGATGTGTCGTGCTCGGCCGTTTCCAAAGGTCCATTATCATACTCTTTTTTTTCTTACCATCTTAAAGAGAAAATCTAATGAGTTTTCTTTCTTTAGATTAATTTGATTCACTTTGATTACATATCCATTATATGTTTCATCTTCTTTATGCTCTTAAACAATATTATATATACATACAAACTTCGCTGCTAAGAAGCATGTTCTTGCCTCGGTAAATAATAATGGCGCTTTCATCATTCGTCCAACATTTGTTTCTGTTAACCGCGACAGTATCAGAAATGTTAGCTCTGTTGAGTTGAAGTTCCTTAGGATAGATATCATTAACCATAGTAGAAAAGAAAGGAAATAGTACAGTCTTTAAATGATTTCTACTCATGAGCCAATAATAAAATTGTTTGAAAACTAGAATAAAATAATCTTCTCATAACTTTTTTTTAGATTTATGTAAATTGTCCATACCAGTCAATAAACATGACAGCCGTTATTTAAAATAGAAAAGCGATACAAGCCCATGATACCGGCCCATGATAAGGCCCTCATGGGCCTCTAGTTTTGTAAAAGTTTGTTGTTATTTGACCTAACGCTCGTTGATGGAATGTCACCTTAACCTAACCCTTTCTGTCCAAATATGGTTAATTATATTTATCCTAAAGAACTTCAGCTTAACATAGCTAATATACCTGATAATAACGCTTCTTTTCTTGATTTAGATCTCTCGATTGAAAATGGTAAAATAATTAGCAAAATCTATGACAAGAGAGATGATTTTAATTTTGACATTGTTAATTCTCCCCACTTGGATGGGGATGTTCCCCGAGCAACTTCTTATGGGGTGTATGTGTCTCAACATATTCGTTTTTCTAGAGCTTGTACTCGAGTTGAGGACTTTAATATTCGTAATCTTTATATAACTAACAAGTTACTCAATCAGGGTTACCGTTACCACAAACTTCGTAAATAATTGTCACTGTAAAACCTTTGCAAAATTTTATTATCGTAACCCTGATCTTCTTTCCAAATATAAAAATAATTTAAGGACACTTCTGCGACATGGACTTTCACAACCTGGCTTCTATGGTGATGTGATTTATAAACTTTGTAAGATTCTTGGTCATGATCACTTTCATACTAACTTTGTTAAACTTGTTATAAAGTTTATCAAAAGAGGTTATGATCCTATCATTTTGCAACTATGCTTTCCTCCTTAATTGTACGATGACCGGACAGGCTGTGGACCCTATGATGACGCCTACCTAAAGTCTTTTGGGACGGTGGCGTTTGATGTTTGTCTATGATCTTTCTTGTCGTGCCCTTAAAGCTGTACAGTCCCTATTTTAACTGGTAATAACTTATGAATATGAATCACGTGTGAAGTAGTTTCAAATCGACGAAAAACCCAAAAGTCGGTATATAAGGAGAAATCGATACGTACAATTTCACATTTTTTATTTAGCCTCCGTACAGATAACATCGATTAATATACGGCTCCAGAATATATGTGATTAAAAAAAATAGTTGCCCGGAACGGGATTTGAACCAAAGCTTTGCAATTGTAAGATTTGAAAGATGTACGCTGAACCTCTAGACCACTGCTATTTATTGGTATTTTGTAGCATTTTTAACACTAAATAGGCATGACGTAATAACAAGAGCGCGCACAAAAACTCATCAAGCGCTAATTAACAAGTCGAGATATGGTTGATTTGAGGCGAAATATTAGTTTCATATTGATAAGATACAGTATTACACCAGGAAATGTTAATTTACACGTGCGACAATATGGACTGCATATTTATTGATCCATCATTAGTTGTGTTCAAATATGTTAAGTTATTTTGCCTCATAATATATGGTAGTTAGTATACTATTTTCTCAAGTAGCGTTGTAGTTCAGTGGATAGAGCACCGGACTTGAAATTAAAAGGTCGTGTGTTCGAGCCCCGAAAGAAGCTGACTTTTTTTTTATAAAAATTACTGTTACCTGTGTATAGGTACGATGTGCACTGGTCGATGTATATACAGTAAATGATTTCCTTCGCTATATTTGCTCGCTTAAATACCCGATTTCGACATGAGCTACAAATAAAGACACGCCTACAAAGAATAAATCGATTGATATAGGGACTCTGTAGCTTTAATGGTTTATTCTCTTACTGCTCTGGCTTCTGCCAAGTCATTGAGTACCTTCATTGTGGCTTTCTAGGCTATTGTTTTTTTGTATTATATTTACACGAGCATATTTGTGTTTTACTTATATTGCCTATTGATGCTGCCTTATAGGTTAGAGATTAGATCATGGCGGGGATTTATTTATTTACACTGTCCTGTTTTAATGGGATGACAGTAGGGTCAGTGTGAGGTATGGTGCACCCTAGAACCGGTGAAAACCCCCAGTGGCCTACTTGGCCACTGACCGTTCCAAGGCGGTAGCCCTACTGTAAACCCATTTGTGTTTGTGATGTCGTTTGCGTTTATTATTGCTTTTGCCTTCTTGTTTGTCTGTTTGGGTTTTTGTTTCTGTATTTTGTGGTTGACTGTCCGCCCTGAATGGTACTTTTCCTGTCCGATCTTTTTATATTTCTTTTCCTTGACGTTGTGAATGTCAATTGTATTTAATATATAGTGTAATATATAGTCGTACTAGTACTGGCCCAGTTGTTCAAAGATCGGTTTGCTTAATGCTTGGTTAGTGTAAACTTTCAAAGTACATTTTCTCATTAAAATATGTTCTGTACTAGTATAAGTTTTTAATTTGAATTGCTTCTTAACATAATGCGTTCACATGCTCAGTTTCTGGTAGAAATATTCATTTATCAGAAATTCAGAGAGATCTGAAATTTTGACTTAACGCGCAGTTAAGTTAACCGATCTTTGAACAACTGGGCCAGTACCACTGTTAGGTAAATGTATTCCTTTTAAACATAGGAGTTCCTGGAACTGATGAGTACAGTGGCAGAAAGTATCTTATGGAAAAATGAAGATGGACGAAAGTCTGCACATTACATTGATCATTTTGTAAGTCGGTATTCACGGTATTTTTTCTAAAACGTTTCTGATGAATAAGTAGTTGGTAGCTTGTACAACCAAAACAAACACCTGTACTTCTGGGAGAATGTATAACGTGTTTGATATTGTTTACAATGAACAGATAATATAAATTGTATAGAATACAAAAGGTAGAAGGGTGGGCAAACCTACCACACATGCCGATATTATATATATAAATAAAATAAAAATCAAGAATTTCTTTTTAAAGTGACTTTTCTATTCTATTCTGCTAGTACTTTCATTACTTATTTAAATAGATTTCAGGCGGTAGCTTTCGCTAATGTTACGGTGTGTACAAGTTATAGCAATGGTTAAAAAAGAAATCTGGTCAAACTAAAAGCATGCACCGACCAATACATGTGTATGTACATCCAACGATGAGTGTATACAACGAATTCGACAGGAGTGTATAGTCTCGTAAAAACCGATAGTTTGGATGAACACGCAAAGAGCCAATATGCTGGGTATAAAGTAAGTTATTATTTAGAGAAATAGATCGACGCTGCGAAGTTAATTATTGGTATGCGGCAATGAGAAAGAAGTATAAAGCATCGTTAGACGCAGTGTCTTTACTATCCCGGTCATTGAAGTGCTTCATCGGAATTCGATTCGGTTTGTAAACATGGATGTATCATATTGTGTAGTCATGCTCTTGCACTGATAACGGTCATATACTGTTTCGTTTTATTTATGAATTGCTTATTACAGTTTTTACAGTAACTGTGAGTACGAGTATAAGTTTACCCTTATTAATACCTCCCGGATGTTTCTCGTTATACAGATTAAACAGAATGAACAGAGGGAACTGCATGAACGTGTTATGCGACTACTCAGGCCTGGTCCATTTGATAACCTTCATCGTGAATTTGGACAGTACGACATAGTAAGCTTTAAATTTGTCAAAATATTTGTGAATTTTTAACTTGCCAAGATTGTTAACACTAGTATTCCTGCCAGATAATATTTTCGTTTGATATTGAAAAACAGTTTAGAGACAATGTTGTAATACCTTACCTATGCCTACTAACTGTGCATCTCTTGTCGTGGATATGCTTTTGTTATAGTACGAACGAGATTTCATGTTGCGTCTTTCACCGGGCTGCGTTTTATTAAACATCTTACGATAAGTCTCAAATTTTAAAACTGTTCACATTGTTGCACCTAAGCATTCAATGTAGACAATTTTGATTGCATTATGTTCAGAAATATCATATATATAAGAAATGAAATGAAATTGCGTTCATTTGTAAATTGTAAATCAAAGTAAAAAATTTAAGAAATTAACTTACGATCAAAATTGTCGTAAGTTGTTTCATTAAACCTTAACAAAACTTAACGTAGCTTTTATATCTCTATTAACACAATTAATGTCAGATACAGTGGCTTTCTTTCCCAGTTTACATCTCTCAATTGGAGAGAGATGATTTTTATTTCTATATCGTTAATTATCCTTAATCGTTAATTAACGGGGATATTCCCAGGGCAATATCTTCCTCAATGAACTCCTTTTTTCTAGAGCGTGTTGTCGATTTGACGACTTTAATATAACATTTACCTTTACTATACAACATTTGTATAACTATAACGTTACTACATAAAGGATACTGTTACTACAAACTTCGCAAAAACCTTGCAAAATGTTATTATTGTAACCCTGGTTTGCTTTTAAAATATAAACTCACGTGCGACAGGAACAATCATAACTTGATTAATGTTGACGTGATTTACTAACTTCCTACGATCTTTTTCTCTCGCTGTACTACCACCTTTATTTGTCATAACGATTACCATTAACAATTGAACTTGCATTATATATTATATCCATTGCTGTTTAACATATGTAAAATCTTGGAATAAAAGAATTTAAATTGAATTGACTTAGTCATGATCACGTTCTTAAAGTCTTTATTAAACCTGTCAAATATACCAAAATAGGTCATAATCCTGTATCTTTCAACACACCGCATGTTTAACGTTGACTCATTTGCAGTTTGCCATTGTGACTTTCTTTTTGTGCGAGAAAGACAGATTCTGGAACATATGATATCCTGAAAGGATGGTATCGTTTGATGTTTGTATCCAATATTGTCATGTCGTTCCCTTAATGGTTTATTCTCTTGTTGCTGTGACTTTTGATAAGTCAAAGAGTACTTTTTGTGTGGCATTCTAGGTGTTTAGCTCTACTGATCAGAGATCAGCAGAGCTTATGCCGTGGTGCGGCGTCCGTCGTCCGTCTGTCCGTCCGTCTGTCCGTCTGTCTGTAAACTTTTTTTTGTAGCGACTTCTTCTCTGAAACTACTGAATGGATTTTTATGAAACTTTACAGAAATGTTGCCCATGAAGTCTAGTTGATCCTAGCAAAAATTCATGTTGATGTGAAATCCAAGATGGCCGTCAGATCTAAAAATAGGTTTTCAAAATACAAGTTTGTAGCGACTACTTCTTGAAAACTATAAGTGATATTGATATGGGACTTTTTCTAAAATGATCAGCATGACATGATGTTGGTCCTTGTCAAAAATCGTTTTGATTCAACGTTAAACATGGCTGCCAGAGGCCATCTTTGTTTACATACAGTTATATAGTAAAAACTTGTAGCGACTACTCCTTTGAAACTACTTGACAGATTTTCATGAAACTTTACAGGAATGTTGCTCTTGATGTCTAATTGATCCTAGCAAAATTTCAGATCGGCCAGAAATTCAAGATGGCCGCCACAGCTGAAAATAGAAGTTTGTAGCGACTACGTCTTGAAAACTATAAGTGATATTGATATGGGACTTTTTGTAAAATGATCAGCATGACATGATGGTTATAAGAGTCGAACATTATTTTGATTCGACGTTAAACATGGCTGCCAGTGGCCATCTTTGTTTACATAGAGTTATATGATGAAAACTTGTAGCGACTACTCCTCTGAAACTACTTGACGGATTTGCATGAAACTTCACAGGAATGGGCTGCGGTTTGGTACACCGTGAAGTATCCCTATTGTCAACCCTTTAATGTTTGTGACATCACATACCTTGCCTCTTATTTATCCTTGTACTTGTTGTTCGTTTCTATACATAATTTTGGTTGGCTGTGGTCCTTGAATGCTTCAATTCCTGTTCGGCTTTTACATCTAATTTTAACAAGTTATCTATACATTTTCTACATTGCAAATAACGTTTTGAACGTAGGCGTTATGGCTAAGTACTGCGAAAAGCACAGTGCTTAAACCGGAAGTGGTCAAGATTCTTCCCGCTTTCATTAATCCACACAGGTAGTTAGGTAATGTGGAGGGCGTTATATGTTAAATTCTACAGGGAACCAGTTTGCTTATTATGACATTGATGAACTTCAAAACCCATAGCTGTATAGTCCTAGCACGAGTAAATAGGCGATGCATGTCATTGATACAAATACACTTCTAAATATATGTATCATCTTCAGACTTCACATGAAGCTAATTATAAAGAGTGCCGAGTAGTTTATATTTGTTACATGAATGTTGCTTTGCCTCCGAAGCGTTTCATAAAACGTTCAGCCCATCATGCAATATATTTTACCTCACTAGAAGGAAAGAACAAACTATACCGTCGACAGTTTTTCAATTCAAGCTCTTATTGTATTAGTGTACAACCGTAGGTATTCTTGATA
The DNA here is from genome assembly GCA_037043455.1 of Cyrtodaria siliqua. Lineage (NCBI taxonomy): Eukaryota > Metazoa > Mollusca > Bivalvia > Adapedonta > Hiatellidae > Cyrtodaria > Cyrtodaria siliqua. Next base: position 53,264 of record JAWPHD010008359.1, on the reverse strand, counting down.
TTTCGTGTTTTATATCAGTTTAACCCTGTCTTAAACAGGCAAAGTATTGTATTTAAAAGCAAAGTCTAATGATAGATAATTATAATGTCACATTTATCATATAACTATAAACCTTATGTAGGATCCGATGAGGTTACAACTGCCTGCTCCTCCAGAACAATCAGACGTCGAAGACACAGGTGACCAGTCGATGAACGCAATGGTGCCATTCCATCGACAAGGAGACCGTAGACAAATGGACGTATATGCAGAGAGTTATAACCCCGATGATAAATTTCCAGCCGTAGGAACACGTGTTTAAAGAGGACCTGATTGGAACTCGAGTTATGAAATCGGAGAATGTTCGGGAACGGTGATTGGACATTATGCTATAGGTAAATAAATACTGAATACGGGATCTATTTTGAGCCATAAAACTGGGATTGTTGATCCCAAAGAACCAGTAAGTAATAACACGACTGATGTGCTGTCGGTGCGACTTTTACAGGCGCCACACAGCACTAAAAAGGGCTAGTTTGAATGTCAGTAAGCTCTGTAATGAGAATCGGAACACAATTGTTGCGAATCACTAATAGGCGAGTTGGTAGGAAGAAGACAGTAATATTGAAACTGAACAAATATTCTAGAATTCAATATATCCATTGTATTTAGACTTAAGAAAAACGTATATACAAAAGCAGGTTAATAACTTCATATAATTTCAAAACGTCTATTTGTGTATTGGACACTACACACATTAAAGGCACTTACCTGGCAAATTACGGTAAAAAATACACTACAGAAATCTGCCCAGGTGTTCATGTCATATAATAATGAACAAACACCGATTAAAATTATAGGTTTATTCACGGGTTCTTTAAGTACCCGTGATTGAATATGCGTAAAATGAATTATTAGTTGGTAACGTCTAGTTTTGGGGTTTTGCCGGGCTGTTAAAAACCGTTTGCATTGTGTCTATGGAATCTCAAAATATGTAAGTGATATATATACTTTGTCATCAGTAGGTTTAGAAACGATGTACATTTGTGATACAATTTTGTTGTTGTTGGCAGGTATATCCTATATGGTGCACGATAGAACCTGGTTTAAACACCCAGCGGCCCTTTTTGCCACTGACCGTTCAAAGGCGGTAGCCCTATTGTCAACCGTTATATGTTTGTGATGTCGTGTCTTGTCTTTTCGTCATCTTTAAAATGGTTGTTTGTTTCTATACGTGCCTTTGGTTGATTGTGGTACTTGAATGCTACGTTTTCTGTTCGACTTTTATATCTACTTTTAATGCTATTTTCACCGGATAATTAATATCATAATATTAATATTACTAATTGTTATTGTACTTAAGTTAACAACACATGTTATTATGTTAAAGCAAACTTGATTAGTCCGGTCTATATACAATGTGTTGTATGGTGAAATACAAACTTGATTAGCCCGATCTATATACAATGTGTTGTATGGTGAAATACAAACTTGATTAGCCCGATCTATATACAATGTGTTGTATGGAGAAATACAACCTTGATTAGCCCGATCTATATACAATGTGTTTGTACGGTTAAATACAAACTTGATTAGCCTGATTTATATACAATGTGTTTGTATGGTGAAATATTTTATTGGTTACACTATTAGGAGGACAGGTGTGGGTTGAATGGGATATCAATCAACATATTGGGGCTTATAACTACGGTGGACGAAGTGGTCGATATGACGTGCTTATTACAGAAGAACCAAGAGACACAACAAATGGTTCTATTGCTGTTGGGTGTAAAGTAAAACCAGGTAATTAATTACAAAATAAAGAATTCATTAATAATAAAGTTACATTAACGGAGGCTATTTCAATGTAATGACTTTCGAAATACAGGAATTAAACTCGCGTATCCGTAATTTTAGGTGACGGTATGATACATTTTAAAAGCAAAAACAAATGATACGGTGTCATGTTATTGTATATTTTATCATTTTTCAAGGATACACATATAGTTTCTCAGAGAAAAATCTCTAATGATTGTTATCAGTTTAAAAGTCAAGTGTAGAGAGGATTCATTTCGAAAATGTCACTCATAGACACACGTCAAACCTTAAACAAGTTACCATTGTATCGCTACGCATAAAAAAAACATGTGCTCAATGTACAATGATCGTGATCAATCTAAAACTATTTGTTTTCAACGTACACCTTTTGTTATAAATCTATAAAATGTTTGTTTTCAAAGGTCGAAACTGGAAACTATGGGCTTCCAAAGTAAGTCGAAATGAAAAGGGGGTAGTCATCAAAGCAATGCCTAATGGTGCTTGTCAATTTCAGGTACGATTTTATATGAATGTGTATCACTGAAGACTATGTTTACTAACTTTTACAATAAATGACAGTTCATACATTTTGATTACAATGCATACGTGATATTTTCATATCTACATCATGGAAGCGAAAATATGTAGTGTCCTCCATGCGTCTATACATAATAGATACACTATAAGTGGATATAAAGTCGAACAGGGAATGCAGTGTCCAAGGACCACGGTCAAACACAAGCACGCACAGAAATAAACAACAACTACAAAGATTAATAAAAGTAAAATATAACATCACAAACATAACATGGTTAACAATACGGATACCGTCTTGGATGGTCAGTGGGAAAATAGGCCGCTGGGGGTTTAAACCAGGTTTTAAGGTGCACCAAAAGTAGTACAAATCGAAAACACAGTGTAGCATTCAAGGACCACAGTCAACCACAAACACACACAAAAACAAACAACAACTACAAAGATAAATAAAAGAAAAAGTATGACATCACAAACATAACATGATTGGCAATAGGGCTATCGACTTGGAACGGTCAATGGCAAAAAAGGCCACGTGGGTATTAAACCAGGTTCTAGGATGCACCAAACCTCACTCCTACCCTATTGTAATCCTAATAAACGGGACAGTGTAAATAAATAATATCTCCGCCTCACGCTTACACTAATGTCATCCCAATATAACGGGACTGTGTAAATAAAAAATATCTCCGCCTTACGCTTACCCTATTGTCATCCCAATAAAACGGGACAGTGTAAATAAATATAAAGATAACCCCGCCAGGTTATATTCTCTAACAAACAAGGCAGCATTAATAGTCAATATAAGTAAAATACATGAATGATATGTATATATGATATAAAAAACTAAAACCTATAATGCCATAAAGCAAGTGCTCGGTGACTTTGCAGAAGCCAGAGCAATAAGAGAATAAACCGTTCAGGTTACGACAAGACGACATTTAAGACAAACATTAAACCCTACCGTCCTCTGCCGTTTTAGGTAGATGTCATAATAGGGTTCACAATCTGTCCGGTCATCGCACAATCAAAGAGGAAATCATAGTAGGGAACTGTAAATGGGTCAACCACTAAACATGCATCGTTGCAAAATGCTAGGGTCATAACCTCTTTTTATTTTTTGATAAACATTTTAACAAGATCTAATACAAAATATATGAAAGTGATTATAACCAAGGATCTTTGTAAATCACATCACCAGAGAAGTCAGTTGGTGATAGTCCATGTCGCAGAAGAGTTCTTAAATTATTTTTATATTTTAAAAGTAGATCAGGTTTACGGTAACGGTAGTTTTTTTATTTATATGAATATTACGAATATAAGTCCTTAACCCTTTCGCCGCCAAATTTCAATTGTCGTCTGCTAAAATTTGAATTTAAACCTTCCGGTAATATTTTATATAAAAAGTATTTGGGTAAGCATTCTTACTGAGTGGCGAACATTGTAACCCTGATCAGCCTACACATAGTGTACATGTTGATCTGGGCCTACACTGGTCGTAAAATCAATGTTTTTGACTGTGGCGGCGAAAGGGTTAACACGACTACAAGCTCTAGAAAAAGGAATACGTTGCCTTGTACTTCATGCGTATATTCCTAATAGATACATTATGTCAATATATACACTACTCAACTTTTATAATCGGTCACTTTTCAAAGATTTTTTTTTTTTAATTTTTAATAATTCATATTTTCATTTGAAATTTTAACTGGCGTCGTTTAACAAATATCGCTAGCGATTTATAAAACTTAATCTGCCTTGATTGGACTAAAACTTTGTTGATAAACTTAATAAAATATTGGTATGTGTTTCGGTGATTTCCAGTTTTTAGTATTTGTGTTATTTTCAAAAAAAAAACTGGGTGACCGATTATAAAATTTGACCATAATTATTGCTCTCATTGGAGAAACGTTACTGTTACAATATTAAAGTTTTTTTTTTGTTTTTTTTTTGCTAACGGCCGTTTGGACAGTTATACTTTGTAGATATGCCAAGCAGTTCTGAAGCACTTATTTTCGTATTGGATAATATTTTTGCTACTATTTAAAGACAAACTATTAATTTCTCTATTGGTATCAGCTGTGCACCTCTTACTTGTATTGCTATGAAAGGAATTTCATGTTGGTTCTTTCTCCAGTACTCAGGCGGATGTGAAGCCTTTATTGACACCTTTCGGTATCTGGACGACATACTGAACATTGACAATACATACTTACTTTTCTACTGAGTTACACATTGTCTATCCTAAAGTACTTCACCTTTACAAAGCAAATATTTCTTTTACTGTGATTCTTTTCTCTATTGACATCTCTATATTGAAAATGGATAAATATCTATGCAAAGAAAACCGATTTTAATTTTGATATTGTAATGTATTGTAATGTATCCCCCACGTAGATGGGGATGCCACTTAGATGGGGATGTGCCCCGAGCAATTTCTTATTGGGTCTATGTTTCTAATCTCATTCATTTTTCGAGAGCTTTTAGTAGAGTAAAATACTTTAATATTCGTGTTTTTATATAAATAAAAAGCTGCTCTATCAGGACTACCGTTATCATAAGCTTCAAAATGGTATTATCGTAACCCTGATCTACTTTCAAAAGATTAATATAAAAGTAATTTAAGAAATGTTCTGCGAAAACTTGACGTATATGGTGACGTGGTCACATTCATAAATATTTATTGAACTTTTTAAAATGCTTCTCAAAAGAGGTTATGACCCTATCGTTTTGAAACTCACTGCATGTTTAGAGGTTGATCTATCTGCAGTTTGCCACTATGATTTCCTCTTTGATTTTGCGATGGCCGCACAGAGTTAGACCCTATGATATAGGTATAAACCACAAAGATACAATACGTAAAGTTAGTAGGTATGCATTAGGTATTTCGTATTTCTGAAAGTTGCGCACACAACTTGCTCTTCGGGGCATTTCATTTTATTAGATACTGGGACCATACGCCGTACGACATGGGGAATACATTAAAGAAAGCTAACTCCATGTCCACCGCCATATGCATGCCATCTTCGGGATGGTTAAAATTTTGTGCTGTTGATTTTATTAATATTGAGTTCTGCTCAACCCGGGGCTAGAGGGCGTGAGCGGTAGCTAGCATATTTCACTACCACTCATGAACAGTCTCAATCAAACCGAGACTGCAATATTTCGTATGTGTCGTGCTCGGCCGTTTCCAAAGGTCCATTATCATACTCTTTTGTTGTTTTCTGATAATTTAACAAAAATTGTCTTGCACGTTTGATAAGTCAGATTGTGGTAATCCTTGTCGTGGAATATATATTTTTTGTATTTAAATAAAAAAAAGGAGGGCACCATGTCACTTTGCTCTCATTTTATGCATTTCTATCCCATTTTTATAATGCATGGGACGTAGCGAGGAGATACACGAATATAAATGTTGTCTTTAACGCAAAAAAACGTATTTACAGAGAGGATATTATTGTCTTGAGTGTAAAATGGTTAGTAAAATAGATTTATGTATGGATTGAGGAACTTTTCAAGGTTTGTGGATATAGGAGAAAGAGAAAAACAGTCCATTGTAAATTTTCCTTAATATTTGTTAAACCACCGTAAATTGATCTATTATTATAACGTTTTTTCTGACCCTCCCCAAATATTATAAATCGCGATATTTTTCTCAGCTGTTTTATCCTTTCGTAAAACATTACAGTCATGCAATTTCTTGTTTTAGGTTCGATGGAGTAACGGCGTAAGAGGAGATTACCAACACAATGCAACAAACGGAGTATTTGAGATTGAGTTATGGTATGTTTTTATTCATTACGAGTTAATTTGTAACAGTTAAACACATACTTAGGTGATTATGAAGGCACATACGTGACTAATAAATACATCATAAACATCAATTATCACTTATTAACTAACACATCAGAAACATAATTATCACTTATTAACTAAAGAAATATAAAAAGATCGGACAGGGAGAGTAGCATTCGAGGAGGACTGTTCAAAACACAGAAACAAACACGCAAACAGACAAAAAAGAAGGCAAAAGTAATAATAAATGCAAACGACATAATAAACACAAAAGGGTTGACAATAGGGCTACCGCCTTGGAACGGTCAGTGGCATAGTAGGTCACTGGGGGTTTAAACCGGTTCTAAGGTGCACCATACATCACACTTACCCTACTGTCGTCCCATTAAAACAGGACAGTGTAAATAAAGAAATCCCCGCCATGATCTAATCTCTAACCAGCAAGGCAGCATCAATAGGCAATTTAAGTAAAATACAAATATGCTCGTGTAAATATAATACAAAAAACAAATAGCCTAGAAAGACACAATGAAGGTACTCAATGACTTGGCAGAAGCCAGAGCAAAAAGAGAATAAACCATTAAGGACACAACAAGAAAGATCATAGAAAAACATCAAACGCCACCGTCCCAATGGGCGTTAGGTAGGCGTCATCATAGGGTCCACAGCATGTCCGGTCATAGTGGCGAACTGTAAAAGGGTCCATCACCAAGCATGCAGTACGTTGCAAAATGATAGGGTCATAACCTCTTTTGATAAACTTTTAAACAAGTTTAACAAAGATAGTATGAAAGTGATCATGACCAAGAATCTTACGAAATTTATAAATCACATCACCATAGAAGTCGGTTTGTGATAGTCCTTGTCGCAGAAGAGTCCTTGAATTACTTTTATATTTGGAAAGAAGAACAGGGTTACGATAATAAAATTTTGCAAAGGTTTTACGAAGTTTATGGTAACGGTATCAGTTATTAAATGAAGAAACAGTTTACTTTATAATATGAGTTTTGAATAAACATGTAATTTAAGCCTTTGGGGGCTTCATGTATGGTATAAGGCTTTTGGATCATGTCCTTTTTGCGAAAAATGTTAAGGGACGCCATGATATAATGTATTTGTTTGCCGGCAGCCCACTCTTTGGAGCCGCGCACAATAGTTACAAAACTCTTAATAAGTGATAATTTATATTTTTTGAAAGTAATTTATTTTCGAATGTTTATAATATTGGGCAAACTAGGCGTGATGCAACAGTAGTAAAGCCCCGAAATGTTTACTATTTCATGCTGATATCCCGACCCTGGGGAACAATGGTCAGTATTACATTCCAATTTACTAAATATAAAATTGTTAATTGTCATTAATTGTGAGTTTATAGAATTAAAAAAATCGTTAGAAATATATTTTATAATAATTGATTTCTAGTATTTATCATAATATTATTCCAAGGGTAGGAACGTACGTCACGGACACCTGCAATTCTGATAGCACGTATACGTGCCAACGCTCGATTCGGTGAGTAAAACCTTCTTTTTTTCTATGAACTCAATGATATTTGTAAACTTGAACTAGTGCAGAGAGGGAAGCCTGCTCTTAATTATATGTAAACGCATGTGACTTTCCAAAAGCATTTGTGGTTAAGTCCTGAAAACGCGACAAAGTCAATTTGAATTCTGATAGTGCGTACACACAAACACTTGACATTTGAAAACTTGTTAAATTTGGACTTATTTCAACTTTTCTAAGTGAAAAGAAGCTGAGCCGGAGATTTGTTACTCCAAGCCGTTTTAGATATGCAATGTTCCATGTCATTATTGCCTTGCCTAAATGACGGAATATGAGACATGATAGCGCGTACGAAGTGAGAGTTTGAGAGATAGCACGTACACACAACATGAATAATTGAGAAAATGATGGATACCGCGTACATAAAATTGCATGTGATTGGGTAGGTACATTCTGACATTTCTCAAATAATTCCTGTAAATCAAGTGTACAAATGTAAATGTCAGAGGCATTCCCCAGTCTGTTCAACTTCCCCAATAAAGTTATAGCCTGGCACAAAAAAAACGGAAAAGGATTCATATGGCGTAAAGGTGCGCAGAACAGATCAACTCGGAACAACGAAATTTATATCTGATTCAACAGGGTCGCATCTGCCTCTTCTGGCTTCACCCGCGACAACTTGTGAAGTGTTTTTAAATCCAGACATAAATCTCAGGAATTTCCCGCCAAATAACTGCCAACCGAGCTTCCAAAATGTCTTGCTTTCTTCACTATATCTCATATCACGCAACAACTTCAGTCCACAACAAGAATGCCATATTTTTTACTGGCTGGACACTCTGATGTATTTGCCTGAAAAAAATCTAGAAACCCATTCTTAATTCCTTCTTCGGCGAGTGTTTTAATGACGTCCGGTGCCAACTCCATCATTTCTCGAATGTCTTCTTTAAGTCCATCATCATCTTCCCAATTTGCAAAACTTTCACCCAGTCTTAAATCATTGGATGTTTCGTCCTAATAAATTAACCCAGCAAGATCGTGTTATCATTATCTCCAAGAGTCACATTGTCCTGGTACGTCTTGTGTAGAGGGAGACACGGTGATTTCGTCGCAATATAACATGGACCTGAAACACACAAACAAGTCTAGACAGAATAGCAAATATGAAAGTAGGTTTAAAATGAGGATATATTCAAAGACTGTTTAGCCTATTTCGTATTGAACAACGGGCGTGCTCAATTTTCAGTGTAGGTCATCCATGTATACCAATAACTAGACGAGTGTTCCCCGGAACACGTGTGATAAATTACCTTGACAAACTAGCCTGAGTAAGTTTTTTTTATGAGGAAAAATCAGTATTTAACGCATATATTGACCTTCAGTGTGACCTTGACCTTTATATTTTAGTATGGTCATGTCGATGTTGTCAAGATGAGTACATATTGAAAGTTTGATGAAGAAATATCACGAAACGAGAAAGTTATAGCCAACGTTAAGTTTTCGTGACCGCCTGAAGGACTGACAGACTGATGGACTGACGGACGGGCGACAAAGTGATCCCTACGTATCGCATTTTTCTTCGAAAGGGTGACACAAAAACAGCACCATCAGTCGATGTTTCGGGCAAAATAAAAGCCCAAATCAATATCATCGATATATCCGAAACATCATTTCTAAACTATAGTGCTTTCGGTATTTTTAAAAATGGTCGCATCTGATTTCGAATATTGTGAGTTGGGGCCAAATGCTTTTCACACTTTCATTCCAAAACACAAAGTGTGCATACACAGTTTGGGAAAATAAAATACCATTGTGTTTAATTAAAAGCAATAAATCCGCTAAATTGTATAAATGCAGATGCCATAACTTTACTGTCGTCATCAATTCAAAAATGTGTATGAACAAATTTTCATTATTTTCTTTCAAATAAACTTTGCATTTTACAAATACCTTCACGTGCTTCCGTCTCTAAAGCCAACCGCTTGGAGATTGTGTTGGGTTTAAATTTGCACTACGTCTTCGTTTAACCGACTTCAGTGAATCGTTTGGTGACTTGTGAATTTTCGCGAGATTCCAGGACATGTAAATGTACTGCTGACCAGAATAAGGTTTTCTTTTTGTCTGGAATTGTTCGTAAATTGTTATTAATGGATTTCCTCAATTCTCTCTTTTCTCGTTATTTTTTTTCTGTTTAAAGTTAGGTTGGAGCTTTTCTTCTCATGGTAAATATCTAAAATATAAAACATTCCATATATCAACTAATTATTTGCATTAAATTAACATTAAATTAACGAACTTACTAACGTTTACCCCATTTTCTGCTTTTATGGGTTTGTGTGTATGTGCTATCTGTTTAAATGCGCTTTTCCCTTGTGTGTACGTGCTATCTCTCAAATTCTCACTTCGTACGCGCTACCATGTCTAATTTTCCCTCTCAACATCTTCAAACAAGGCAATAATGACATGGAACATTGCATATCTAAAACGGCTTGGAGTAACAAATCTCCGGCTCAGCTTCATTTCACTTAGAAAAGTTGAAATAAGACCAAATTTAACAAGTTTTCAAATGTCAAGTGTTTGTCTGTACGCATTATCAGAATTCAAATTGACTTTGTCGCGTTTTCAGGACTTAACCGTAAATGCTTTTGGAAAGTCACATGCGCTTACATATACTTGAGAGCAGGCTTCCTTCTCTGCACTAGTTCAATTTCACAAATATCATTGAATTCATAGAAAAAAAGGTTTTACTCACCGAATCGAGCGTTGGCACGTATACGTGCTATCAGAATTACAGATGTCCGTGACGTACGTTCCTACCCTTGTATTCATTTTTGTCATACGCTGGGTAAACTATATACTTGCAGTGAATCTTCAACCGGAAGTGTGCGTGATGAGTTCTCGAAGACGGTTCCTTCTAGGCATCCAAAACAGAAAAATAAAAACTGTCAAAATTGACAGGTACTCGATTTAAAGTCAAGTATTCTAAAATAATTTAGTTGTAGTAGACGTCTATGTTGGGTATATGTAATAGGCGTCCAACCTCGGACTATCAGCTACTAGTAATATCTCTGTTCCTGTTTCCGAAAAATAACTATTATTATATTTTACATAATTATTACATTTCAAGAACGTGTTCATCTACTTCACAATGGACCAGAATACACATATTTCATGACTGGTCGATGTCGTCAATGAACTGACCATTGCCTCCTTTTACAGACGAACAATGTAGTCCTTAGTGTAAACGACCTCATTATGTTGTTTTAGATATATATTACAATAACATATATATATATACGTGTATCGTTTACTTTTTCTCTGGATGTGGACTTTACAAGAGACTTCCTTTTGATGGGGTTGTACTTTTATTTGCACTTTATTTACACTCTAGTGTCAATTTGAGCGCTGAAGACAGGATAATATCTAGGTTATGTACACTTGAAACCGATTTAAGCTAGCCAGTGGGCCATATTGCCTACTGAACGTTCCAAGTCGGTTACCCTGTCTTACCACTTTGTGTTGTGTATTGTCCTTTTCATTTTATAGTTGCTCTTAGTTTGTGATAAAGTGCGGATATGCGGGTTCATTAGGTTTGGGTGCTGTGATTTCTATTGGACCATTATTCTCCATAGAAAACAATATATTTAATATATATTAAACTTAACATTATGATAATAAAAATGATGATTCTAATTTAGTATTATCATGAAAACACGTATGAGAAATATTGTTATTAACATATTGTTTTAATGTTGCGTGAGTTCAATGTATTGATGTGATACATTTAATATTTAGCAATAAGATTATTATAATTGAATGTTTTTGTATTATACATGATATCTTGTTTTAAGCAATTTAATAAATTTCAAAATTATTTTATAAATTAATGATTTCGCTAGTAATCTATGAAATATTATTGTCATCAGTTATTTGTTAAGTTGAAAAACGCTAAAATCAAACTCATTCCAATATATACTGAACAAAATTCCTAATTACTCACTTGTGTATCTTAAATACTTTTCTTATTGTAAATATATTTTAGAATAGATGTGTGATAAGGTAAGAATTTTGTTTGGCTAATAGTTTGTAAAATATTTATTTTTGTTTAAATTGTTACGTTTGAGAGTTGACCTTCCTTTATACGAAAATATGAAATGTGCTGACAAAACATGTAACATGAATCTAAATCCACTTCAGATGTACATTTCTTAAAATTGGTATGAAACATATAAAAACATAAAAGTTCGACGATTTATTGCAGATGTTCGGTCTATTATAAAATGAAACATGGATAATCCTAAGTTACCTCCCTTTTATTTGAGTATCCTTTGAAATTCAAGTAGCTGTAATTCAGCGTTAAGATTAAGTAGTTCAAACATTTCTTTAGCAAACGCATTTGTAGTTGTAATGCTAGTAAAACATGATGTCGAAATATTTTTAATTGGCATATTGTGGAATTCAGATCATCGAAACCTGCACTCATTCTAAGCACTTTTCAAACTCCTTTGTACCCAGTTGTACACGTGTTATAATTTATTTTTAAACAAAACTCGTTATTTCGTAGTTCAACCGTATCTCTAATCAAGCGTGAAAGACACAAAACAATGAAAATATTATTGACGTGTTCTTAGGTGGTAATTTCGACTAGTATATAAGTAATGTATATACGCCTAACAGGCAGAGAGCTATAAGACCTCACCATTGTATCAGAAAGTGAAGATTCTTAATTGAAAAACTGACTTTATATTGATATTGTATCTTTCCAAACAAATGTAATTAGGTAGGGAAATAATGAATAACGTACATAAACTCTACACACACAATAAGTGTTGACCTAATGCGAATCCATCTTACAATTACTAATCTGAGAGGCATCCATCCTGAAATGTCCATCCTTAAATTCACCCATCCTGAAATTTCAATTCATTCATCCTGAGAAGTCCATTCTTCAATTCGTCCATTCTGAAATGTTTATTCTGAAATTCATCCATCCTGAAATGTCAACGTTTCGGGTAATCGTACAACCTATAAAAACACTACTTTGAGTCAGTTGAATTGCGTTCAATTGGGTCTTACGGCGAAACGACACTAACAGAACATATTAAAACAACAGGAAATAACATTCTAAGCCCACTATTTCCATCGACATAAACAATTATGAACCTTGTGTTTCAGTCAAATGGGATTGAATATATCGGCCGCTGAATCAATAATTATGTTTTGATCGATAAAAGCTCAGGCAAAGTTCTCCAAAAATGATAGTGTAAACATTTACATATCTCTGCTCTAATTTCTACACTACACACTACTCCACCACATACACTGATCAACGAGAAACTGATTCAGCGTTTACAGCGGACTTTGCTAGAGAAAGTAATACTTTTCCTGCTTGCAATTATACCGGGGCCGTTTCTACAAAATCCCTTAATGATAATTATAAATGTGGACTTCCGCTGATGTTGTACAGCGTTATGTTATCTTTTAGCAAACATCTTTATTGGAATAGTAACACCATTTACCGCCAGATTATTGGAATTCCTTTGGATACTAACTTCACTTGTCATTGCATTGTTCTTTTTATACTGTTACGAAAGATTTGTATCTTGTGTTTGTCACATGCTTTGTATTGACCTTTTTAGTATTGATAATAAGTTCTCTGCTCATATGGTTACTAATATGCATCAACAAGAGCTCGCATTGAAAAAAGCCAAACTTTCGAATACCAGAGGAGAATTCCTCGATCTGCATCTTTCGATTTCAAATTTATACATACAAACTATACTTTCTGATAAGACAGATGGCTTTATTTATGAATTCGTTAACTATCAACATTTAGGGTGTGCATCTTTGTACATCACATGAGGTTTCTCCCAGCTCATTCGTTTTGCTAGAACTTTTAACGATGTTAAGGACTTTAATGTTCGAAATCAAGTTATTACAAGTTCTTCAGCAAGGTCTTCGTGATCACAAACTATTATTTCTTGAGCTGGCTGTAGACCACCCTCCACCCTACCCCACCCCACCCCACTCAGGGGAAATTTTGTAGGGTATGATTTTATGAAAGAACATATATTAAGCTTCAAAATGAGACATGTGTGCCATCTGAGCGTTGGGACTTAGTGAGTTTTGGGGGAAAACGTTGCGTTTTTAGACAAAAATCGCCGAAATTTGGAATTATTTTTTAGAAAAAGAATGGCATATATTAGAACCAATTTGAATTGATGGAATCTTTCTCGGAACGCATCTCTACATGTCCCACAATATAATTTATGTATCCGATACTTAAATATTGAGATTTTGGGTAAAAATGTTAAAAAATTGAATAAAATCGCTGATTTCTGTAATACATTGGGAGTATTTAACTAAAAAATTGAAATATATCTAATACAATAGAAAAAATAATATTGTAACCTTTTTGGGCAGGGTAAGGTCCAGGGATTAAATAGGAAAAAGTTCCAAACCGCATGATGTTTGGAAATGCCTTAATTTTGGGCCGAAAAATGTGTATTTTTGTCAAAAATCGCCGGAATCTGGAATTATTTTTTTCAAATTAGTTTGAACATAATCTTATCAAATTGAAGCAATAGAATTTTGCACAGCATACATATTCAAGTTTTTCCTGGCATTATATATAACATATGTGCTCAAATATTGGCATTTTAGGGCAAAATATGGGAAAAAATAACAAAGGTCCAATAATCAAGTAGAAAAAAGTCCTGAACCATATGATGCTTAAAATATTGCCTTAATTTTCAGGCGAAAAATGTGTATTTCCGTCAAAAATCGACGAAATCTGGAATTATCTTTTGAAAATAGTTTGTACATAAACTTATCAAATTGAAGCAATAAAATATTGCACACTATACATATCCAAGTCATTTATTGTATCAGATATAACAAATATGCTCAAGTATTTATATTTTAGGGTAAAATGTTGAAAAAATGACTATAATCGCTGATTTCTGTAATGCATTGAGGTATTGGAAAAAAAATAAAAGTGCAAAAAAAGAACGGAAAAATAAATATTATAACATTTCTGGGACCGTTGCCGTTCACGTTGAGTCACAAAACCTGTGGGTCGGCCCAGCGGCCGTCGGCTGTGGGTCGCTCAAGGCTATTTCTCTCTATATAACTATACTGTATATAGCTCTAGGTGCCATGTTCGAGACTTGAACTCAGGAAGCCTTCCCCCTGATACGACCTAGGGACTGCGTGCCACGAGTAGCGAGGACCATTGCCGACGGCTGACCACCGTTCCCGTTGTGTCACAAAACCTGTGGGTTGGCCCTGCGGCCGTCGACTGCGGGTCTCTCGAAGCTATTTACTATATAGCTCTAGGTGGCAAGTTCGTGACCCGAACTCAGGTAGCCTTCCTCATGATACTACCTAGGGACCGATTGCCACGTGTAGCGAGGACCGTTGCCGACGGCTGGCCACCGGTCCCGTTGTGTCACACAATATGTGGATCGGCCCAGCGGACATCGGCCGAGGGTCGCTAAACGCTATTTCCCTACTATACTGTATAAAGCTGTAGGTGAGTTACGAGGTTCGAGACCCGAACTCGGGTAGCTCCCCCCCCACCCCTGATACAACCTAGCGAATGAATGCCACTCGTTGCCGGGACCTTTGCCGATGGCTGCCCACTAGTCCTGTTGTGTCACCCAATCTGTAAGTCGGCCAAGCCGGCCGCCGGCCGAGGTCGTTCAACGCTATATCCTTCTATATAACTGTATATAGCTCTATGTGCCATGTTCGAGACTCGAACTCGGATAGCCCTCACCCTGATAAGGCTTAGGGACCGAGTACCACGCATAGCGGGGACCTTTGCCGACGGCTGACCACCGGTCCCGTTGTGTCACAAACTATGTATGTCAGCCCAGCGGCCGTCGGCCGAAGGTCGTTCAACGCTATATCCTTCTATATAACTGTATATAGCTCTATGTGCCATGTTCGAGACTCAAACTCGGGTAACCTTTCCCCTAATATGGACTAGTAACCGAGTGCCACATGTACTGGAGACCTTTGCCGATCGGCTGGCCACCGGTCCCGATGTGTCTCAAAATGTGTGGGTCGGCCCAGTGGCCGTACGCAGAGGGTCGCTCAACGCTATTTCTCTATTTTTATAACGTATACTGTATATAGCTCTATGTACCATTGTTCGAAAATGCCGGTAACGTGGTAAAGTCCAAGTCGCCAATTGGTACACGTATATGTTCCAAAATGCTCTACACATAATGTGCTTTCAGAAAAATAAGGTGTACAAAATTCCCCCCTGCGGTGAGGGTTACTCCTACTAGCTTTACAGTATATTTTTCTAAGGTACCGGTATTACATATTTTTCTAGATTTTAACCCAATACCCCCAATGGATTGAAGAAATAAGCGATTTTAGTCCTTTTTCCAACATATTTCAGCAGATATGTTATATATGATGCAAAGGAAACACTTGAATATGTATGCTGTGCAACATCATATTACTTCAATTTGATAAGTTTATGTAAAAACTATTTCAAAAATAATTCCAGATTCTGTCGATTTTTGACAAAAATACACATTTTTCGCCTAAAAATTAAGGCATTTTCAAGCGTTATATGGTTCGGGAATTTTTTCTGCTTAATTATTGGAACCTTTGTCTACCAAAAAATATTACAATGTGTCCTTATTCAATTGTATTAAATTTGTTTATATATTTTAACCCAATAACACCAATGGATTACAGAAATCAGTGATTTTTTGTCATTTTTTCAACATTTTGCCCTAAAATGCCAATATTTGAGCACATATGTTATATATTGTGTCAGGAAAAACTTGAATATGTATGCTGTGCACATTCTAGTGCTTTAGTTTGATAAGTTTTATGTTCAAACTAATTTTAAAAAATAATTCCAGATTCCGGCGATTTTTGACAAAAATACGCATTTTTCGCCCTCAAAATTAACGCATTTCCAAATATCATGCGGTTGGGACTTTTTTTCTACTTAAGTCACTGGACCTTACCCTGCCCAAAAAGATTAAAAATATTTCTTTTTTCTATTGCATTAGATATATTTCTAATTTTTAGTTAAATATCCCCAATGTATTACAGAAATCAGCGATTTTATTCAATTTTTTAAAAGTTTTACCCAAAATCTCAACATTTAAGTATTGGATCGGTAGATTATATGGTGGGACACGTAGAGATGCGTTCCGAGAAAGATGCCATCAATTCAAATTGGTTCTAATGTATTCCATTCTTTTTCTAAAATATAATTCCAGATTTCGGCGATTTTCGTCTAAAAACGCAACGAGTTTTCCCCCCAAAACTCACTAAAGCCCAACGCTCAGATGGCACACATGTCTTATTTTGAAACTTACTGTATGTTCTTTCAGAAAATCATACTCTACAAAATTCCACTTTCGGGGGAGGTTTTTTCCTGCAAGTTCACAGCCTATATGTAGATCTTAATCAAATCACCGTAACGAAAACCTACTGGAATAGTACAACACCATTTCTAGTAACATTTCTGCGACTATGAATAGCTTTATGTTATGTAGATATGTTTACTCTTCGAAAATTAAACGGGTCTGACAAAACGAATCAGGAAATTCGTCGGAAACGGATACGATACTTGTCAACGCACTTTCATATTTAGTGATTGATCCCCCTACAGTCAGACACAAAGCTACGGAGGGTAGGTATATGGATTTTCCGTCCATCCATTTTTTGTTCGTACATGAGATTGGATTTCTCAATGGCTGCAACTAGATGTGGTTGTTGTGCACACTTCTGGGTATATTCCGAAGTGTTTCTAATTATTTAAGTGTATATATATGTATAAACTACATTTCAGTTCATCGTTTGATAATTTCTCTGGATCTTGACTTGTTGTTGAATGTTTCCTTTTGAATGTATGCACTTTTCTTCGCTCTGTCTGGCGGGGATTTCTTTATTTACACTGTCCTGTTTTAATAGGTTGACAGTAGGGTAATGTGGAGGTTTGGTGACCCTAGAACCGGGTTTAACCTCCCAGTGGCCTTTGTTGCCACTGACCGTTCCAAGGCGGTAGCCCTATTGTCAGCCCTTTTGTGTTTGTGATGTCGTTTGCATTTTTTTATTACTTTTGCTTTCTCGTTTGTCTGTTTGCGTGTTTGTTTCTTTCCCTGTCCGATCTTTTTATATTTCTTTGCACTCACGTTTGGTCAATACACGTATTGTGTCAAAAACTAGGTGACCAACGTATTCATACATGTGTATACATGTGTGGCCAATTGAAATGACCAGGGCACAACAATTAAACATAATTGTTGGCCATTAAACATAATTGTTGGCCACTGATCATCAAGATGCACTTACGAAAAATCGGACAATGTAATAATAAATCGGGTTACCTTGTTCTTTGAACAATGGTATGTCTGAAAAGTAGCTTAACTGCATTGTTTGTATAGTGACCTGAGTTTGACCATTTCCACTTAAAGCTCATGATTGGAGAACATGGACGTTAGTCATCCAATTAACTATAATGTTAGTAGCGATATGTCAAAACACTAATAACTTTAGGCAAGGTGCGGCTGGTACTGTCATGATACGACGGGCAAACCACTTAACGAGTATATTGAGAAGGTCATTTTGGTTTAAACGATGGGGGATTATATAAGTACCTAGTCTGTAAAATGGGTTAATTATCTTGTTTACCACAAAATGATGAGATGTGTACGATTGAACCGGAAGAGGTGACCACGAAACTAGATTCGGAGGTCAGGGTCCATCAATCAGAGTGGACACGTGTGTCATGAAGTAAGGCATATCTCTGCTATATAAGAAGCGAGATTGCTTCTTTTGGACAGATTCATTTTGAACGTTAGCACTGCTTGCACGTTATAATTTGTACATTTATTGCAAGTTGAACATTTACTCTGGTTTCTAACTGTGTATAGTTATTGATGAAAGTTAAATAGATAGTAGTTTGATAAATACATATTAAAGACTATTTTTGTGTTAGATATTTCACGTCCCTATAGTACATTAGTTCGCCTATGTAATTAATATAATTAAGGTTTGATTATTTGTAAATTCGGTTACATCGACTTCGCTGAAATGTAGCTATTAACATGTATCACGTTCGTGTGTGATTTTCCCACGCGCCGTCGAGCGGTAACAAGGGAAGATTTATTTGAATCAGATACTTGTTATTAAATATTATATTTAACATATACCTTTTGTTTTTTCTTACGTGTAAATGATATTAACATAGGCATGAATATAGATATTAAGTTGGGGCGACTTTTTAGGGCCGCCACTCAGACTAAACCAACGCTATTGTGAATTTCAATAAATACTTAAAAGGGTATCCCTTGAAAGCAACAAACACAAACAAGAGATAAAAGTAGAAGACTCGGTTTTATTGAGTCTGTTCATGAGAAGTAATGTTCGTGAGAAGTCTGTTCATGCGAAGTAATGTAACGTGCAACACTTTAAAGCCACAACGATTGGGCTTGATAATCCCAAAGGACCAGTAAGATATATATGTATTATGGGTGTTCTGGACCACAACCAAATCACCCCAAATAATCTAAAATCACCACACAAAATTTTTCAGGTTACTGAAAATTAAGTCGATTTAACTGGTTATTTAGCATGTCCCAGGCGCTAAATAACCCAAGATTTTAAGATTGAATTGTGAAAATGTTTTAAATTTGGATGTTTAAATTTTATTACAAAATAGAGGTTAAACATTAAAACTTAGGTTAACAAACTTTTTTAAAATAGGGGTAGTGAACATTGCAAGTTTAAATTCAAGTTATTAAAATTACACCCAAATCAACAATTTTCCGACCTTGAATACAAAGGTGGTGGATCGTACTCATACACATTACTAAAACAATTAATTACGCACTTTTTAGACTTTTTTGTAAGGTTGCCATTGCTTCCTTTCTTCCCTGCTCCACTAGTTATTTTTTTTTGAACTTCACTTATTTCAGCCTTTTTTTGTTTTGTGTCCTGTTTTAAACTATAATATTTATCCAACTCATCCAAAATCAACTTAAACTCTTGCTCAGATATTTGTGCATCACTCAACGCTTTTGATATTAACTGCTTTATACTATTTAATTTAGACTCTGCCAAAGTTTTTATTTCATGATGTTTTTGAGCTTTTGCATTAAGCTTGCGTCTGATAAAATTAATACAAACACCTGTAGCTCCACATATTATTGCTGCTATTTCTAAAGGTAACAAAACTGGAACAACACATCCAATCCCAGACATAATAACACCTGCAGATATCAAGGTAGTGTCAATTCCATCTGTAATATTAATACCACGTTTATATTTTTTATAAAGAGACTGACGTATATCTCGTTCTGTAATTAACTTTTTTTCAATTTCTGAAATCTTTTGTAATCTATAATTTTGTCCGTCTTCCACTGGCAACTCAGGATATATACTTGGTGCTGTCGGTTGCTTCGGCATTTTTTTATTAATAAATAAAAATTAAATTAATTCAATTAATAATGATGCCACCGTATTTACAGCGGTAGCGTTGGCAATCTTGCATACAAAGTTAACAACAGAACCAGCACCACTTTCTAAAGGTTTATCAAAGTTATCATGATTGCGTGGGATGATGTGAAGCGTTATGTCATAATTTGGTTGTTCAACACCATTGACAGAAATTATTACAGTTACGTCACCAACTAATCGTTCACATGCTAAACCTATTCCAAAAATCCGTCCACGGCGTGTCATTAAATGTCTACACAAGTGGGCCCTTAGCCTCCGCAAATATTGTTATAATCCCATATTTAAGATTATCAACTCTATCTCTTAAATGATTTAACTGGTTAACAAAAGGCACAATTCGCCTATATAAATTTTGAACATCATTTATCAAAGCCTCTAAGTCTTCTGTTTTTTTAGGTCTTGTTGGTCCAAATATCTTCATTGTTTTTTTATAAAAATATATTTTTTAAATAATTTCTAAAACACAACTCATAGGCAAACCGTGATTATCTATTTTGTTGCCATACTCATCTCTGACTTCTATTTTTAATTCAGAAATTGCACCATTCATAAGACAGTGATATTCAGGATAAAAACTTGTATATACTATATCTCCAAACTGCTTATTTACTACAGGCACAACCCATATAATAGTGCTTGGTGCGCCATTGAAATAATTACTACTCGTATTAACTTGTTCCAGATGAATATATAGCTGTTTATAAGGAGCTAAATTAATTGGGTAATCTCCCAAATTAGTACCTGTCAACCATTTTCTGTTCTTGACTCCCAGCATATATGAAAGACCGCTTGACATTCGTGTCTCTATTGGCGTATGTATAATGCTGAAGCCAATTTGCTCAATATTGTCCAGGATAATATTTTCATTTAGCACTTTAAACCTTTTTACCAAGTCTTGAAAGTTATAGAGTCCACCTGCTAAATGTTCTGTTTTATCTGGGTTTCTTGTCTTTACGATTTCATGATCAATATTATACCAACCGATAGTGTATGTAAAACTCTTTAATCCAACGCGCTTAGTTCCATCTCTATTATCAATATACTGTTGTAAATTAATAGAGTTGTATATGTTTGAAATTGTATGAAACTTTTTTTTTTAATATACAGACCCAGTTGCGTTCAAGTACCCCAAATAAATGCAGAACGAACGCTGGACGAACCGAAAATGAACGCAGAATGAACGCAGAACGAACGCAGAATGAACGTTGCACGATCTATATTTTAAAAATACATTTCGTTCGTTGCGTTCGTTTTATTCGTTTTCAGCGTTCAGCGTTTTAAAAAACGAACGATGAATGCATTTTCTAAAACGCTAAACGCTGAAAACGAACGGAACGAACGATGAATGCATTTTTTAAAACGCTAAACGCTCAAAACGAACGGAACGAACGAAACGAACGCAACGAACGGACGAAACGAACGCAAATGCATTTCGCTATTTCGGATAACTTTCAGTATTATCCTTTTGAGTACATAATTGAAGTCTCGATTTAAACGAAGTGCGTTTTGCAGTAACTTAATATAAAGAAATACACTGTGCAAATGGTGTTTTTTAAGCACGACTGCACACTTTCATTTTTACCGATCTAAAATAGGAAATGTATATATTGTGTAGCACAAATTTTATATTATTTCATTATAAAACTGAAATAATGTTGGTACACTCAGACGGCATATTTTTATATAGTGTCAAGTATATTACATTTTTGATGAAAATAACATAAACCCGGAAGAAAACAGAATCATCAATGTGCACCACCAAATAATTTCTACCATAGGATACATTCTTCAGTATGATCAAAAACATTAGTCGCCGACTCGTAGTAAGGACCGCATTGGTGGATACCATGCGTAGTTTAATCGTCAGAAATGTTGCGATTGGTAAACGCTGAACGAACGAACTCAAATGCATTTTCTCCGTTTGTGCATTTACACACACACATTATGTTGCGTTTGTTCCGTGCATTTAAATGAACGCATAGTTTCGTTTGTAAACGCTGAATGCATTCAAAAATGCAAATGATTTGCATTTTAAAAAATGCATTCATAAAAATGAAATGCAAACGGAATGCAAACGGAGCGCAAACGGAACGCAAACGAAACGCAAACGGAATGCATTTTTGGGGTACTTGAACGCAACTGGGTCTGTATATATAAAATACAAATAAAAATGATTTCTAAAGAATTTAAATATAACCCGGATGCTCACTATTCAAATACTTTCAGCAAGAAAGTGATAGATATAATAAATCAAAACATAGTCATTACATCCAACGGTAAAGGCTTTAATGTCCTTGAAAAATACAAACTTTCATATGTTAAATCAGATGCTATAGTCCAACGCTGGGGAACAGATTGGATGTTATTTTGGCAAAATCAGTTGAATTTTGCTATTTGGTGTGCGACAACTGGATGTGGTATTGCTTTTAACAATCATCTAAAAGCTGATGCACTGGTTGGTTCGTTATTTCGATTTCAGGTCTATTACCAAGTCAGAAGAATATTATTTGAGATGAGTGTAGCAATGCCGCAAGACTCAAATTGGAATGCGTTTAATAACACATATAACCGAAACGCATACGAGAGAATATGCAAGGAGTTTAACGTTGACTTATATTCAGACTGGATACAGAAACAAAGCTATAATGATGGGCTAGGAACAATTTATAATTACTGGACAAATATTGGTTATCATCCTTTGATAAATACTGTATACGACAACAAAACGATGAGTTTTGCAGTCTATGAGAGTGATAAAACATATCACATTGATTACATTGCACAAGGATCTGAGGCAGACAACAGCTGGTCTACTTTTATACTAGATAGTTCATCTGGATTTTCAAGAGCTGGAGTAGAAAGAATCAATGACAGCATATGAACATACTGCTGGGCAATACTTGGCTCACAATCACAAACAAGAACAGATATACTTGGAACTGGAACGGCATTTGATGCACAGAAACAATTTTTAGCAAATGTAGAGGACGCAATAAATAGCCCCATCAACTTGCCCAGTCAAATTTCAAGATATGAAAACACCCTAAAATAAGCAAGAAGTAAAGTAAATTTTGTCTATGGAAGTGGATTGTACATGTCTCCGAGTGACATGGAATTAGGAATCGGAATAATACAAGACTACAATAATGAAATTGTAATAGCAACCGATGCACAAGTATTAGGATTGAATAATGATGTAAATGTAAAACCAGTGCCACCAAAAAATATTCAACCTTTTCAAGGCACCACAACAAAGAAAAATATTTACCGGAACATTCTGACTTTGATAAATCAATACATAAAACTGTGGAACATAGCCCACCAGAAATGCAAAAAATAGCGATTGAACACAAAGAAAACAAAACAACTATAATTGTTGGTACTATAGTAATAGGTCTTGCTGCATTACTTATCTACGAGATGTAAACCACTCTTTAGCTGCCACATACAACAACCCGGAAACAAACACAAGCAAAGCCCATAGATTGTTACCAAACCAATTAATAACATTACCTGTTGCAGATAAAAGCCATGATACTATTGCACCAATAACTCCTGGAAGTGCTGCAGCAGCTTTACCAGCTAGGTTGGCAAGAAGTTTACCAAGATTACTTAGTTGTTTTTTTATCCAATCCTTGACACTTGACGGATCAGGTTTTGGAGTTGGAGTTGGCGCAGTCCCTCCTCCCGTTGTAGGAATAATGGCCTCAACTAATACCCCAATAATCATACCAAACGCAGTCAAAATACTAACAATAGTAATACCTTGCTCCCTAAACAAGGTTTTAATCCTCTCACCAAGAGTTGTATCCTCGTTTAACATTTTGTTTATTGTCTCTTTTATCCTGCTTACTTGGTTACGAAAAGCTTCTCTGTTCTCATTAATGACATCCATTCTTGCACCTCTCTCATTTTCAAGGTCTTTGATGCGATTGCTAATTCTCTTTATCTGGAACTCATCATTATCAGTCTTAGCTTGTTCTAACTTTTGTTTTTCTCTTGTTATGTCTTTATCAAGTTGTGTGAGTTTTGCTAAGTTATTGGTGAGTTCTTCCTTGACAGTTGTCATCGCTTTTACTATTCCATCCATTCCACGCTTGTCTATATTTGTTTGTGTTGAAACATCAGGACGCTCATCCACCTCCCAGTCATCAATTAATGCCTCCCCTATGTTATCCATTGATGTCTCTATGTTATCCATAATATTTAATAAATCTTGTAATGGAATAGCATCCACATTATCTGTTAAATCGTTTCTTGTGCTCTCCAACGCTTGTTGAGCTTTCTGTGATAATTTTGTTTTACTGTTATACTCTAGCAAATTCAAAAATTGTCTTACCGCCCTTGTTCCCCCAGAGCCAAATTCCTTTGCCAAAGAACCAACGGAAAGAAATGTTGCACTACTTTGCTTGGCAGTTATTCTTATTTCTTTATCATCAACAACCCAGTATAATGTTTTACCATCATCTGATACTTTAAACTGGTCATAATCCATTTTGTCCGGTGCCATCTTATATCGTTTTTCTATTTCAGATTTTTTTTGTGTGCTTCAAGTTCGGATTTTCTTACTTCCCCCCGAAGGTCAGCAAGATGGTCGCTTTGATTAAGAAGACTTCTTAGAACAGGCTCATCAGGCACCATTGGTAAATCATAATATTCATCATAATCATCTGGATCGTACGTAGGATTGTCAAAATCAAATCCTCCTTCAGCCATTGTTTATTTTATTTAATTTTAAAAAATATATTTAAAAAATAAAAACAATGTCAGCTTACGGAAACAAACTCAACCCTCATAGAAAACTAAGAGAACCTCATGGCGCCAAGGGCATCCGCACAAGTGTAGCAATAACTAATAATCCATCAACAATAGGCCAAAACCAACAACTGCTGGTAAGATTTCCCAATCTAAGTACTAATGATGTGATAGTTCCTCGAACTGCTCGTCTTGACTTTGAAATAGAACTTAAAAGCAGAACAGACGCCAACGCTACTCTATACCAGAATCTGGGTAGAACAATTGTGAAAAAAATGACAATAAAAATAAGTGGCAAAGAAGTCATGTCAATAGATGACAGTGATATATATCATAGTAATGTAGATTTATGGAAAAGCCCTACCGAACGATTAAACACAGCTTACCAAGGTATTGGTAAAGCAAACATGTTAAAACATAGACACCGAAGATGAAGCTATAGCAGCAGCTTATAAAAATAGATTTTGTATTCCACTGGACTTTGAAATGTTAGAAAGTCATATGCCATTTTATCAAGCGGGGCTTGGTGATAGGTTAGAATATGAATTAACGTTTAACGATTATAACAAAGTTATCAAAAGCACTGATGCTGATGCATCTTATGTAATAAAAAATATCTGCTTGGAATTTGATATGGTTAGTGATGTTGAATTAGCCAGACAAAGAAGACAGCAAATCAATGGTAAGATAGTATTTATGTATGATCGTATCTTGCGACATAGAAAAATAATAGCAAACAAATCTGAAACCCTTTGGAACATCAACATTAATACACCAGCACAAAGCATGAAAGGTATTTTAATGCTGTTTGAAGACCCAGAAAGAACAAGCACAGAAACCTATTACAACCCAATGATTGAAAAAGTTGAAATGACAATAGAGGGAGTACCGAATCAGTTGTATAGTCAGGGTATGAAGGCATATCAACATTGGGATGAAATCAACAAATATTTTGCCTTGACATCAAAAAGAAACAAAGAGACAGAAATAGTAGCGAGGGACTTAAACTTTACCAATGTTTCTCTTGAGACCTATCTAACAAAATCATATGCTTTGTGGCTTGACCTTAGAACATGTGATGACAATTTATTATACGGCAGTGGAAGAAAAATAGAAAACGGCAGTGAAGGCATAACGATATTAATAAATAAAAAAGCAGATGCAGATCAACCTTTAAATATTTATCTATATATAATACAAGATGCGCAAATCAATTTCGAAGATGGAAGATTCAAAGAAGTACGATACTAGTTTACAACAAAAATATCCTAAATATCCACACAGTGCCATTATCTGTGGTCAGACAGGCTGTGGTAAAACAGAGTTTGTTCTTGACATACTTGAACAAGAGTATGTTGGAGTTTTTGAACATATAATTATATTGTGTCCAACCATAGAGTGGAACGAGGCTTATAAAAATAGATCCTGGATAGGAGATGAAAGACATCCAAAAGATAAAAAAATAATAATTGTCAATCCCGTTAGCAAAGGTAAAGAAATGTTACAAGAACTGTTGCGTTTATTTTTCAAACAATATGCTGGCAAGCCCACATTATACATCACTGATGATTGCTCAGCCACAAAAGAATTAACAAAGAAAAAAGATATGTTATCAGAGTTGGCATTTTCTGGTCGCCACGCCAAACAATCAGTGTGGGTCATTTCACAGAGATATAATTCTGTATTGAAAGATTTGAGGGAGCAAGCAAAATGGTTGTGTATGTTTTACACCAAGGACAGAGATAGTTATGAAAATTGTTTGAGAGAGAATGATGTTATTCCAACGCTGGAGGAGAGAACCAGAATAAGAAAAGCTTTAGCAAAAACTAAATATTCCAAGTTAATTTTGAGGACCGATCAACCAACTGGTTATTGGGTTGAATAATTTCTAACAGCAATGCTTTTTTTCTAACAGCATTGCTTTGTTAGTAATAGTAATACTAACAGCAAAGTAGCAATACTGACATGAAAATATAATGGAAATATCAAGAAATATAGTAATGCTTATAGCATTGCTCATAGTAAATTAGTAATGCTTATAGCATTGCTCATAGTAAATTAGTAATGCTAATAAAAAAAAAAGCAATAACAATGCTATTAACAATACTAACAATTACTAGTTGCATGAATATCGCAGCTGGTTGTTTTATGTTTTATGTTTATTTCAAAATAAAAAATAAAATTATTAATATAAAAATGAATGCGGAAGAACTATTATAAGATATATCAGAAGGTTTTACAGAACGTGATGAATCAAAGCAACAAGAAACAAAAAAAGAAAGATTATCAGCCATAGTAGCTGGCGGCGGTAGTCGTCAATATTTGGGTAAAGACATACAACTCACGAATATAGATGGCATGCCCCCGGATGAAATTAACAAACTTTACTGCAGATATGAAGCAAGACTTGGGGCAAGCATGACCAAGACTTTAGGCAATTCTTTTATTAACTTGTATGTGATGGGAGTATCAAAATATTTTAATGTAACCAATCCACCAAAACTGACAGAAGATTTGGAGGAAGACCCATTTATTAATCATGCTTTGACAAGCGCTTGTTGTGAGTTGTATTACAGGTATGGAATGTGCTTAGCACCATTTACAGCAATACTGACAACTGTTAGACATATTGATTTTAATAAAAATAAAAATATAGATAATATAAATGATGGAGAACCAAGAGAGTGGAGTTATACCTGCACAAAAAGTAAAAAATCCAAAAAGAATATAAGCTGGAAAAAAAGGAGCAGCGTCAAGAAAGGCAAAGCGTTTGCTTCAGGATGCACAGGATGCTGCAAATCAAAATGCTGCAAAGCAAAATGAAATAACAAAAATAACAATAGATGAAGAGGAACCAGAAATCAAAATAAACGTATACAAAAATTATATTCCACCGTGTCTGGTTTTATTAGGTATTGCTGGGTTGGGTTTGTATATTTATAACAAGAAATCTGCTACACAACCTGTGCAACCTGCTGCTGTTCATGTTGCACCAAAATACCCGTTTGATTGTTTTTAATAATTTATTTAAAACAAATAATATAAAAAAATAATATAAAAAAAATGGCAGCAAGTATTGACGGAAAACAAATTGTAAATATGATGTATCACGCTGGGGTGGAAACACTTCTAACTGTTGGATATTCTGAGATTGGCAGAAAACTACTAAAACGACCAGCCCCTAAAGTGGATTTTAATACGGTAGATGTTGGGATGCTGTCTGTGGATATAATGTTAGCAATGGCTACAAAGGATATGATGATTAAGCAAGGTATTATTCCTGCGGATATTATGAAATAATTTTAAAAAATATATATAAAAAAATGGCAAGCGCAGTAGCAATGATGATAGGTGGCGCATTAACAAACGCATTGGTATTTAACGGTTCAAATTATTTCTTTTCGAAAATGAGAAGTCATTCAGATGAGGAAAGACAAAGGCATGACAAAGCAGTGGAACAATTAAACGCAGCACAAGCGGAGTGGAATAAAAAAAGAACAGAGAGATTAGATTTTATTGATAAGCAACTGCAAAAGGAGCATCATGCAGAGCAAACTTTTGATGATGTGGATCAGGCTATGAAACAGTATTATTATACAACTGGCAAACATTTGCTTTTAAAACCGGAGCCCAAGTTGAGTGATTTTTATACACCATCTCCGGATCAACAGAATAGAGAAATTACGTTTATTGTGGTGGGCATGGCTGCAACTGGATTTGTTGCGTATACATTGATTTCATAAAAAAAAATAGTTTAAAACTATAATTACTTTAGATTTGAAATGACTAAGTATGTTTACTTTGAAATAACCTTTGGAAAAACTAAGTCATATGCATGATATCTATTTTTTTTGTTGTTTTTACATGGTTTCAATCCAAGTGGTCGCATATAATATGGTGGTTTAGCACTCTTCTCTAATTTATTTTTGAGATGATCAGGCGCCCATACTTCACCGTTGTCTAATAATGTCAATACCATGGATGGACCATATTCAGTATCTACTATTTTCGTATCTGTAATTTTGTATATGTTATCTATTTCCAAGTCTGTCCATTTCTTTGTGCTATTTTGATATTGCTCTTCAAGCAGTTCATCAAATCGTGCAGTTGTGATTTCCATTTTTTCTTTATAGTTATATAAAGTTTAATCTTTAGTAGAAAAAATGGAAAATATTTATTACAGCCCAAAAGGATTTTGGAAAGGTTACTCAGCAGTTAAAAAATTGGCAAAAGAGGCTGGTGTCAGTGAAAAAAAGGCATTAGAATTTTTAAAGAAACAAGCTGTGTAGCAGATTTATTCACCCGCACCAAAGAAAATAGTTAGACCCAGGTTTGATGTTTCTACTAAAAATGGAGTGCATCAAGCTGATTTGTTATTTCTGCCGCATGATACTTTTGGTTTTGGTCGTGGCCGCAAGACATATAAATATGCATTGACTGTTGTTGATATTGCAAGTAGATACAAAGAAGCAGAGCCACTGACTTCCAAGGATAGTAAAGAAGTTGCCAAAGCATTTTAAAATATATACAGTCGGCATTTGAAATATCCAAAGTTATTACAAGTTGACCCAGGCAGAGAATTTATGGGTGCAGTATCACAGTTGATGGCAAAACACAAAGTAAATATCAGACGAGGCAGAACAGAAATACACAGAGACCAAGCTATAGTGGAAAGATTTAACAGAACATTAGCTGAAAGATTGTTTGGTTATCAGTATGCTAAGGAAATAGAATCACAAAAACATAATAGAGAATGGGTTAAAAGATTACCAGAAGTTGTTAAAGCATTAAATGTGGAAACAAAAAAGCCCCCTCCTGTTGAAACAAAAACATTAAAAGCTGATCCTATCTGTATGAATGCAAGTGTAAGATATTTATATCAACACGGGGAACAAGAAGGTGGAAGACGCAGAGCAACTGATCCAATGTGGAGTGTAGATATTCACAAGATTAAAAGTTATATGGTGACGCAAGGTATAAGAGTTTATTATTTGAAATTACCAGCGCCACAGAGAAGATTTGTCAAAGAAGAATTACTTATTGTTCCTGCTGATACCCAAATTCATAAGTTTTTATAGAAACCATATGCATCAGTTGTAATTCCATCTTCTCGAATGTATCTTTTAGTGTAAAATGGTGACAGTGTTACTTTGTTTACTGTTATGCCGTATATTTGATGTTTTATTGATCGCATCATATTAATTTTATGTGTAAACTTTTTCTTATCGAATAGTGCTTCTTTGTAGTTTTCAAAGTTTATATGTTTTTGAACTACATAAGTTTTTACACCCTTTGCTTTTTAATGAGTTCTTCATCCGCTCTCAAAATCGAATATAGCTTGGGTCTTAATCCAACATACTCAGCTGTAGCAACACCAGCACATTCGTCTTTCATTTTACCCAATACTTTTTGGTTTGTATCATCATGCATTGGGTGATTTTTTGGATAATCACTTAGATCATACTCATCTTTCATTTCAACCATGTCTATGTATGCATCATCTGTTCTGATGTCTACCAGTAGGCTGTCAGTGTCTGTGTATAATAAAGTACAGTCATTTCCGTACCTTTTTTTCAGGGTATTATAATACCAATCATACATCATATACTTTGATAAATCCAATACTGACATCCCAACATAAATTGGTTTGTTTAATGTTAATTTTGTTTTGTTTACATGTATTGCTGATAATTCATCTGAAAATTTTATACGCCTATTAAAGTTGGGTTTGGCTATTATTTTTCTTATCTTTTCATTCTCAGAGCCGTCAGTTCTGACTAGTTTTATATCAGTCCGCTTGCGTAGATTTTCCATTGTTTTGCCAAACACAGAGTTGTTCATAAGTTTGTAAAAATTTATTTCAAATTTTGATTGAGCTTTTTTCCTAAGTTCTGTGTTTAGGTTTATGTATGATGCCATCCATGGTTCTTCATTAAATTCTAATACTCAGTGTATTTTCTTTAGTTTCATGGCTAAAGATAAATACAGTTGCAGGTTTTTGTGATGTATCACATATTTTTCTTTGTCCATAAGATTGGGAACTAGTTGTTCTGTATTTATCATGCTATCATTTTCCAACAGATCTGTCTGGTATTCAGACAACCATTCTTTTTTCACTGCTAATCTTTCCGGTGCAAGTGGATAGTCATTGTGAGCTTCATGAAGTTCTTTAGGATATTCCAAATCAACTTCTAGAAAGTATCCTTTTCCTTCTTTTGGTTCTGGCAACGTTTCCACCCACTTAAAGCCAGAATATGGAAGTGGCTGACTCATTGCCCACCCATAAAGATTATTTGCATCATAATACATTAAAAAGTTGTTTTCCTCGTTAGGGTTATAATCAGCTACATGTGAATTGTTTGCTTTGGCATATCGTTTTGATACCATACTAATTCCACCACGCATACCTTTTTCTATAAATAAGTGCATGTTAATGTCTGTCAAAAGTTCTAATTTTATTTTTGAATGTTTGAGTAAAGCATCCCAAGATAATCCAGGTGCTGTATAGTAATGTAAAGCATCAAGTTTGTATGCACTCATACATGTTTTTTTAAAAGTTTGAAACACATCTGCTAACAGAGTTACATCAGTTTTTAGATATAAATCATGATAGTCTCCAAGAGTTTTACAGTTAAACTCTTCCCATATTTTTTGAGCGTATTCGTAATCTTTGGGACTTATACTTTCATCTGAGAGACTACTGTAAAACTTTTCTATAGACGATAATTGCGTTTCCTTGAATCTTTCCATACTGTCCATATATTCGTATGGATAAACACCTTTTCGTAAAAGTTCAGGTTTTAGATATAAATCATGATAGTCCCCAAGAGTTTTACAGTTAAACTCTTTCCATAGTTTTTGAGCATATTCGTAATCTTCGTAATCTTTGTCTTTGAGCTTTATACTTTCATTTGAAAAACTACTGTAAAACTTTTCTATAGGTGGTAATTTCGTTTCCTTAAATCTTTCGACACTGTCCATATATTTATGCGGGTAAATACCTTTCCGCAGAGGTAAATTTGTTTGTCTAAACTGATTTTTGGTAATTTCAAAATCAGATGTGCCTGTTGCATCAACCAATTTTTCAAAAGAGAAAGCCATAAACTGAAAGCTATCCAAGAATCTAAGTTGTCCGGCACTAAATGAAATATACTTTTCAGCGTTGTTTGGAATGCATGTAATATTACCTTTCATTTGATGTATTTTTTGCATAATCAAATGACTATCATATCCTTTGAGGTTGTGAAATACAACAGGAATGATTGTTTTATTTGGTTTTATTTTCAGTTTCAGGTTACAGTTTTTATGTGCTGCACCTCTGTATTCTCCTGTAAAATGACAGTGGTGTCTTACTTTACCGTTTTTACCGCATTTTCTATCTATTTCATCCTCACATATCCAACATTGTGTTGCTTTTTCATAATCTTCCTCATTTTGTTGTGTCATGATTAATGGTTTTGGGTGAGCAAATATTTTATTAATGTTGCTCTTCTCACATTCTAAGTGAATTAAAAACTTTTCAACAACATCTTCACCTCTGTAAATAACAGGTTCTTCAGCTTTGCCATCATATCTGACAACCTGGTATCCAAAACCACAAGCTTCGTGTACATTTTGAATTTCAGATTTCTTTCCAAATTTGATTGATTGCGGTTTGATTATACTATTAAAATCAGCATATATTGTATAAGGCACAGGCATCTGATTTTGATGATTTTTAAATTGTGTGTGATTTTTACCTTTTTTTGGCATTTCTATCCTACAAGAATTTTTGGTAATACCATCACAGTCTTCTTTGTGTTTTGTGATTAGATCTTCTCTTGAAAAGCCGTAAAGACAACGATCGCAGAAGTAAGTTTTACCGTGATGTTTGTTTTGATCGTAAAGTAATCTTTTAAGATTTTTAATCCAGCAATAGTGATATTTTGTTGTTATTGTTTTTGGTTCGTTGGAATAATCATCAGGGTTATAATTGTCATCTATAATTCCTTCTTCATTATTTGGATCATCTTCATCTTCATTTTCTAAATCAACCTCAACGTCTTCAGAAATTAAAAGCAAGTTAATTCTTTTTATTTCTTGCGGTTGCTCTGATATTCTATATGGAAATACAGATACCCTTTTTCCTGTGCATCCGTAAACATTAATAGCAAGGTTGTTTTGTTTTTCTACTTTTGAAATTTGTGAAATTGGAGTGGGAAAGTCAATGTTATCTTTCTTTAAAAACTCTATACTAGGATACTTTGATAATCTGTCTGTGTGATCTGCAGCTGGATTTAAAGCAGAATTATCGCATAAAACAAACATTTATCATCATCGTTTTTTACATTTATAATTGCTTTTTTATCAGCTACTGCTTTGGGTAAAGGAATATATGAAGAACCTTTTAATGGTTCATATTTTGCTATATTTAAGTACAACTTAACACAGTGGTCAATTTCCAATCCAGATGCTGTGTTTGTAAATCTTTCTAAGCTTTCTTGTATAAATGCAGATGACTCATCGTAAAACTCATTTATTTTTTCAGAGCTCAAGATGGCATTTTGTTCACTGCGTAACACTGCTGTGGTATATTTTTTGTTAGCGCCGTCGTCTTTAAATAAATCTACAATGAGACCAAATTGAAACTTTAATCCATTCGTCTCTTTTAGCTCTTTGATAATTTGTTTTGTAATAATGGATTTTTTATCATGAAATAGTTTTTGAGGGTCTTTATATATTTTTCAACAGACATCTCGTATGCTTTTAATAAACCACACATTGGTTTGTCAACCAGTTTTAATTCTGGGATACCTTTTTTAGATTTTCTATCATTAAACTCTTTCAGTTCATTTATAACATTTTCCTGTAATTTAACATATTTCTGCTTTTCTCTTTTACGTAGTTTTTTGTCACGCCGTCTCTTGAGTAAATTTTCTAATGTTTGAGATTTAACCTCTTTCAGAGTTTCCTTTGGTTTTAATGCATTAATACCATTAGACAGTGTTTGCTTATCTATAACTCCTGTATCAAACAGACGTATTAAATTTTTTATAGTCTTCTCGTTTTCCATACTTTATTTGTTATATATTAAAAATAATTTTTCTTAAATATAAAATAATTATATACAAAAAAAACAATGAAAAGTAATGTTTGTCAATTTCTTAAAATTGGATTACATAATCCATGTAAAAGCAAGCCAACAAAAGATTCCGATTATTGCAGTTTGCATAAATATAGATTAAAAACAAGTCATGTGTTACCGTGTCTAAAATGTAAAAAAGGCACTTCTGCAAGATATCAAGTATGTGTTGGTTGTGGTGCTCATTCGATTAGAATGAAACACGAATACTGGAGGTTAAAGTTGTACAACGCTGAGTGTCTCCGATTTAGATGTATTGAGGTTTAAAAACATATTTTGTTAATTTCGTGTTTATTCGTTGATTTGACTAAAATTCTGATAACAAATCGACA
Organism: Cyrtodaria siliqua; assembly: GCA_037043455.1. NCBI lineage: Eukaryota > Metazoa > Mollusca > Bivalvia > Adapedonta > Hiatellidae > Cyrtodaria > Cyrtodaria siliqua. The sequence continues at coordinate 18,929 of JAWPHD010008359.1, read as the reverse complement.
AATTTGTTTTGTATTAAAGAAACATTTTATAATATTACAAACAAATTTAAACTTGCAATCTTCACTACCCCTATTTTAAAAAAGTTTGTTAACCTAAGTTTTAATGTTTAACCTCTTTTTTGTAATAAAATTTAAACATCCAAATTTAAAACATTTTCACAATTCAATCTTAAAATCTTGGGTTATTTAGCGCCTAACTGCAAAATAACCAGTTAAATCGACTTAATTTTCAGTAAACTGAAAAAATTTGTGTGGTGATTTTAGATTATTTGGGGTGATTTGGTTGTGGTCCAGAACACCCATAATACATATATATGTAATTAATAACAAGTGTGTAGTCGGGGCGACCTTTTAGGTCAAACATTCAAACGCTAGTGTGAATGTCAATAAATACTGAAAATGCTATCCCTTGGAAGTAACAAAACGCTTAATTAATAACATCATAATATAACAATTGTATCCAACTCGTTTAATACATTTAATATTATTAGATATGCTTGATTATGTGTACATATAGTTTTGTATTAATCGTGTTCGACGATTTCAAAAGTTCTCCTTTCATACTTTGTTATATGTCATAGTAGCGTTGACTGTGCAGAGAGGCGGCGGCAAAATGTATCATCATGCTTGTAATCAGAACTGTCATTCCTATATTTGGAGATCGCTGAGCCAGATATTTACAGTCATCGGTGGAACATTCTCAAATACTTTCGTTTTCTTACTTGAACTTCGAATAGGTGGTTCCACTACTCCAGCCTTTAACGGTTTTCTCGTTTAGGGCCAAGCTTTTTTGTAAGAAACTGGGAACATACGCCCCTTGCCATGGAATGGTGTGAAAATACATCATTGATGCTCGCCGTAATATGCATACCATCTTCGGGATGGCTCAAATTTCTGTACTATTGACTTTTTAAATATTCTCTCATGCTAGACTTTCACAAGTCCAAGTCGTTTATGATATTTAAATCTGTGATATTAGAAATTGTTATAATATGTGGTATATTTAGTGGGATACATGTATCATCTTGATAATTAATGCTTATTGTAAAAATGTGATTATTGTAACTAATGTATTTAGTCTGAATGCCTGTTACAGTTACTGTATTACATGAACGAAAACAACCCTAGAAGAGCAATGCGCAAATAAGTACCTATTTTTCAAACCTGATTCTAAAACGTTATGAAGGTACGACATCTAGAACGCCATTTTTATTTCTTACGTCGCACCATGATTTAAAACGTTCACCCTGGACTTTTGTTTTTCCAACAGTGTCCCCTACAAGATTCGGCAGAAAAAATTTAGGGGACATAGTAATGCATACACAACTCTTATTCATATAATAGACTGAATAATATTTTATAATTATTTAATATTTCTTTGTCAGTTGTGTTGATCAAGGTAATATTCATGCGACACATATTTCACTTGAAAGCAAGAACATCCGATGATATAATCGTTTATACCTCTTTCGATTCAAATGGAGACTGATGAATGGTCACTCATATATGAATCATACGTACATGTGACGTAAGGACATCAAATGGCATCGCCATTTATAAGCATTTTTTTCCATTTGGAAAAGTGAGAATAAAGGGTCCTATAGAAACCCCAGCGTCCAAACGCGATGGCAAAATACAACAGTAAAGGTAAACAATGGCATCGTAGGTCCTCACTGAACCACAAACAAGGAGCAATATTAAAATAATTATACAATGAAAAAGACAAATTACAACAGTAAAGGTAGTGAATACAGAGTTACCGAATTGGAACGGTCAGTAGGCAATAAGGCCTACAGGTTAGCTTGAATCGATGTTATGTGTACACAATCCTCGCTATTATCCTGTATTCAGCGCCCAAATAGACAAGACAGTGTAAACAAAACTACATCCCATCAAAAGGAATTCTCTAACAATAATGTCCACATCCAGAGAAAAATGATTGACCTATACATAGATCAACAATAAAAGACTCAAAATATATGCATTAGTTGTGTTTATTAGTCTTGACATATGTTGTTCGGTGAATCTTTCATGAGCCTTTCAGTTTTCGTTGATCATCATATGTAACCTCGTACTTCCTGATATAACGTAATGATATCATGAACTTTTCACTTAGCAGCTGGAAAAGCATTCGTAAACATATGTGTTACTTTTTCATCTGCTCAAACATATGTTTAGTGAATTTTTGTGTAAAATATTAAAACAAAAGTTGAAGCAGCACTAAATAAAACCTTTGTAACAGTTACTGAAGATTAGTCAAACTCGTGATAAAATATGAACATGTTTAAAATATGGAGAAATGTATTATTCATTCAATCTATCTGAAATACTTTATAAAATGGGTCCAACAACAATTTCTTGCAACATGCATTAGCATTTGTTCTCAAATAAGGTGAACAAAAAGGTAGGGGTGAAACTAATCTTCTTTTTTAATAATATCTGGTCAATTTACCCTATCCGTGTTATTGGGTTGACGATAGGGTAAGAGTGACGTTTAGTGCACTGTAGAATCTGGTTTAAACACTCAAAGGCATTTTTTGCCACTGAACATTCCAAAGCGGATGCCCTATTGTCAAACCGTTTGTGTTTGTGATGTCACTTGCCTCATTAACATAGTAATTATTGTTTGTTTTATGCGTGTTTTTGGTTTCTTTTGTTCTGTGAAAGCTATTTCTCCTATTCGACTTTTATTCTTGCTTTTATTTTCACTGTAGTGTTATTTATGCCGTGTGGTGACCGTATGTCTCCCTGTACATCCAATCAATATTGTTATATTTACATCCCACAGGGATTGTATGGTCTCCATAGATCCATTTTCAGCCTTAAACACATGATTGTGTTGATTATACCATGTTAAAGGTTGTGTGTTAAGCGACATTTTGGCCTGTTTGAATACATTTTCCTTAACCTTTCGTTTGATATATAAGTAGACACCGTTTTAGAATGTTGGTTGGAGTAGTAGTAGTAGTAGTAGAAGTAGTTGTTGTTTAACAGTCTGTTCCGTCTTTTATCAATATTATTCTTACGGTCTTGTGGTAATGTAAATGTTCGACTGTCATTTTTCTCAATGCAGGGTAAAGGGTTTTGTCATAAGTACTACAACAACTTTTTCCCCCAATCCTACCCTACCCCAAAACCATACAACAAGTAAAGCGATACAGGTCCTCATGGTCCTCTTGTTTAGAGCTTGTAGTAGAGCTGAGGACTTTATTATTGAATTTCGTAATCTTTGTATAACTAACAAGCTACTCCATGACTACCGTTACCATCAACTTTGCACATTTATTAGCGTAACACTGATCTACTTTTTAAAAATAAAAGCAATTAAGAACTCTTCTGCGACAAGGACTATCACAGCCTGATTTCATTGGTGGTGTGATTTACAAACTTCGTAAGATCCTTGGTCATAATTACATTCATAGACTCTTTATTAAACTTGCAAAATATTTATCAAAAGAGATTATGACCCTTTCATTTTGCAACGCGCTGAATGTTTACCCATTTATAGTTTGCCACTATGCTTTCCTGTTTGATGTGCGACAAAGTGTGGACACTATGATGACGTCTAACTAAATCCTCAAAGGACAGTAGAGCTTAATGTTTGATGTTTGTCTTAAATATAGCCGTGTCGTATCCTTAGTGGTCTGTTCTCGTGTTACTCGGACTTCTGTCATTTCACTGAGTAAACTTTACTAGCATTGTGGCTTTCTAGGCTTTTGTTGTATTTATATTCGTATATACATGTTCATCTATGAATTATACCTATACTGACTATTAATCCTGCATTGTTTGTTAAAGAATATAACCCGGCGATAATTTCTTTATTTACATTTTCCATTGTATCGTGATTCTTATTAACATTGTAATAGTAGTAGCAGTAGTAATAGCAGTAGAAATAGCAGTAGTAGTAGTAGTAGTAGTAGTAGTAGTAGTAGTAGTAGTAGTAGTAGTAGTAGTAGTAGTAGTAGTAGTTGTTGTTGTTGTTGTAGTAGTAGTTGCGGTAGTAATTTTAGTAGAAGTTGTAGTTTTGGCGGTAGTTGTAGTTGTAGTAGTAGTAGTATTTATAGTACTAGTAGTGGTAGCGATAGTGTAGTGGTAGTGATTGTAGTAGTAGTAGTAGTAGTATTAGTAGTAGCAGTAGTAGTAGTAGTTGTAGTGGTGGTAGTGGTAGTAATAGCTGTAGTAGCAGTAGTAGTAGTAGTAGTAGTAATAGTAGTAGTAGTAGTAGTAGTGGTAGTAGTAGTAGTTAATATTCGATTTCATTATTGTAAACGTCCGTTATAAGAGTCATGTTTGTGTAACCTTTATTATCATAAAGCATTTATACAAATTTAGACAGTTGTTCAACATTTGAAATAATGTCAAGGTACGTCACACTTGATACGTGACCCTTGATACGTCACCATTGATACTTCACCCTTGATACGTCACTCTTGATTCGTCACGCTTGATACTTCACCCTTGATACGTGACCATTAATACTTCACCCTTGATACGTCACTCTTGATACGTCACCATTGATACTTCACCCTTGACAGGTCAGTCTTGAGACTCTTGATACGCCACCCTTGATACGTCACCTTGATACGTCACCTTGATATGTCACTCTTGATTCGTCACTCTTGATTCGTCACTCTTAATACGTCACCCTTGATACGTGACCATTGATACTTCACACTTAATACGTCACTCTTGATACGTCACCCTTGATACGTCACCTTGATACGTCACCTTGATACGTCACCATTGATACTTCACCATTGATACGTCACTCTTGATTCGTCACGCTTGATACGACACCATTGATACTTTACCCTTGATACGTCACCCTTGATACGTGACCATTGATACGTGACCATTGATACTTCACTCTTGATACGTCACTATTGATACGTCACCCTTGATACGTCACCTTGATACGTCACCATTGATACTTCACCCTTGATACGTCACTCTTGATTCGTTACTCTTGATACGACACCCTTGATACTTCACCCTTGATACGTCACCCTTGATACGTCACTCTTGATACGTCACCCTTGATACGTAACCATTGATACTTCACCCTTGATACGTCACTCTTGATTCGTCACTCTTGATACGTCACTCTTAATACGTCACCATTGATACTTCACCCTTGATACGTCACTCTTGATAATCGACATTTGCCTATCGTTCTTACAGCAATCCCACTATGAAATGCTTGAGGACATATTTCCATCCTGTTGTGTTTAGTGGGGGTGGGGGGATTTGTATATGTAACTGTAAATCAATGCTAGACATACAGTTGCATGAGAAAGTGTATTAGATGATGAGGCCCTCCCAATACAGCGTATGTATGAAGCCAAGATGTTAAACTATTAAAGAAGGTGTTTCATTAGTTATGTTTTGGTTTGATTTTTGTTCTAAAAACAATGAATTATCAACACAGTTTTGTATTTAGTACAGGTAACTTATTAATCATTTGTTTCTTTCTTCATCAAAGTAAAAAGAAATATAAAAAGATCGGACAGGGAAAGTAGCATTCAAGGAGGACAGTCAACCACAAAACACAGAAACAAACACGCAAACAGACAAAAAAAGAAGGCAAAAGCAATAATAAATACAAACGACATCACAAACACAAAAGGGTTGACAATAGGGCTACCGCATTGGAACGGTCCGTGGCAAAGTAGGCCACTGGGGGTTTAAACCGGTTCTAGGGTGCACCAAACCTCACACTTACCCTACTGTCATCCCATTAAAACAGGACAGTGTAAATAAAGAAATCCCCGCCATGATCTAATCTCTAACCAACAAGGCAGCATCAATAGGCAATATAAGTAAAACACAAATATGCTCGTGTAAATATAATACAAAAAAACAATAGCCTAGAAAGATCATAGACAAACATCAAACGCCACCGTCCCAATGGGCTTTAGGTAGGCGTCATCATAGGGTCCACAGCCTGTCCGGTCATCGTACAATTAAAGAGGAAAGCATAGTGGCGAACTGTAAAAGGGTCCACCACCAAGCATGCAGTACGTTGCAAAATGATAGCGTCATAACCTCTTTTGATAAACTTTTTACCAATTTAACAAAGATAGTATGAAAGTGGTCATGACCAAGAATCTTACGAAGTTTATAAATCACATCACCATAGAAGTCAGGTTGTGATAGTGCTTATCGCAGAAGAGTCCTTAAATTATTTTTATATTTGGAAAGAAGATCAGGGTTACGATAATAAGATTTTGCAAAGGTTTTACGAAGTTTATGGTAACGGTAACCCTGATTGAGTAACTTTTTAGTTATACAAAGATAACGAATATTAAAGTCCTCAAGTCAAGAATGTAAGATTCTATTTATCATATAAAACACATACGACGTGATCGTTTCACTTTAATGTTTTCAATTAACCTTTTATACGGTGGCAATTTATAACAGAAATCATGACGTCATTTTTTTGTTTTGATGACGTCATCTACGTTACGCGGCTGTAATGCGTTCGCCCTATACATAATGCGAATCTTAAACTAAATTTAGCGTAACTAACATGCATTTTATAAAGAGTTCAAATAAGGATACATATTTAGGGTGTCTTAATGTATCGTATGATAAACCATGCAAACAATTGGGATTAAATGTTTTTACTGTAGACAAACAAAGTGATTCAGTATAGTGTATTAGGATAAATAAGTCATGGCTTTTAAGTTGATTACCCTACCAGAAGCCACGTTATGTGATAAAAGTGTGTAGTCGTATATCTGTATAGCATGGATTTGTCTTGAACCTATTTTTACGGGTAAAATGTAACAAGAAAGGAAGTAACACCTATTTTTTTAAATATACTCAACAAATTTATTCAAACAATACAATGAAAATATTCTATTACAGAATACACATAAATTAGATCCAGCATTTCTTTAAAATCCGATAAAGTCGAAATAATATTGGCAAGTGTCCCTTTAATCAAAATTGTCAAGTGTCTCTTTCATCAAAATAATCAAGTGTCCCTTTAATCAAAATTGTCAAGTGTCCCTTTAATCAAAATAATCAAGTGTCCCTTTAATCAAAATAATCAAGTGTCCCTTTAATCAAAATTGTCAAGTGTCCCTTTAATCAAAATAATCAAGTGTCCCTTTCATCCAACTCTTATTTCAAGTCTTTCCCGGTTTATTTATTCGCAATAGTATAAATAATCCAATTTCACTTTAATTATACGTGAGCACAATAATTTGTATCCTCTTACAATGTATGTTTAATTCAGAGTATCCAATATTTTCACTTTATAATGAACTCAATTCCAATACTGAACCAGATACTAAGCAAATAACTAAAATAAGTATAAAAGTTGAACCCTAAAAGGCTGTAGGTATACTGTTATAGAACGTCATAGAACACCATAGAAACTTTTAAGATCAACAAGTTATATTTAAATAACTGTGAATGTCGTATGATGTATCACATCATAAACACAAACACATCTTGTGATGTTAAATGTAAAACTGATATATAGGGTCCTATAGAAACCACAGCGTCCGAACGCAATGACATCGTATGTCCGCACTGTACTTGACAAGGACTTGACAATACAATGAAAGAGACAAAAAACAACAGAAAGGGTGGTGGAGACAGGGTTACCGACTTGGAACGGTCAGTAGGCATTAAGGCCTACAGGTTAGCTTGAATCGATTTTATATGCGAACAATCCTCGCTATTATCCTGTCTTCAGCGTCCAAATAGACAAGACAGTGTAAACAAAACTACATCCCATCAAAAGGAATTCTCTAACAATAAAGTCCACATCCAGAGAAACTAACTAAAGAAACACATACAAAAAAAATAAACATCTCAGGATGTATTCAGAATCGTAATGAACAACCATAGTAGTTGCAGCTAAAGAGAAAACCAATCTAGGGTACGACCAGAAAACTCGAGGGACGAAAGCTCATGCACCCACCTCCCTTAGTTTGGGATTCAGTAGGTACAATCATAGAGTCCCAAGAGGTAGTCCAGTCATCGCACAAGTGAAAAGTGAAGCGTAATGACTGACTGTAGAGGGGTCAATCACTAAACATGCAGTGCGCTGTAAAACCAAAGCGTTATATCCTTTTCTGACGAACTTACTGATTACAGTTGTAAAGCGGTCAGGAAACCCCTCAGACCCCTTTAACTTTCGAAGTTTATAGACCACTCGATAAAATGAGGTTGTGATATGCCTAGTCGCAGAAGTGTTTTAAGGTTGGTGTTGTACTTTTCCAGCAGACCCTCGTTGCGGCGGTAGAATTTAGAGAAAGATCTACGTAGTTTGTGATAACGAAAACCCTGCTGAAGAAGTTTACTTGTAATAACTTGATTTCGATCATTGAAGTCTATAACATCATTACACGTTCTAGCAAATCGAATGAGCTGGGAGATATACACCCCGTATGAGGTAGCACGAGGTACATCTCCATCCAGGTGTAGATAGTTAACGATGTTAAAATTGAAATCATCTCTCTTATCATAGATTTTAGTATGAATACAATCATTTGAAATCGAGAGATGTTTATTCGCAATAGTATCAATAATCCAATTTCACTTTAATTATAGATGAGCACATTAATGTGTATCCTCTTACTAAGCAAATAACAAAAATAAGTATAAAGGTCGAACCCTAAAAGGCTGTAGGTATACTGTTATAGAACGTCATAGAACACCATAGAACACCATAGAAACTTTTAAGATCAACAAGTTATATTTAAATAACTTTGAATGTCATTTGATGTATCACATCATAAACACAAACACATCTTATGATGTTAAATGTAAAAATATTCCATATTATATTTACTCATCCAGAAAATCATATATGTTACTAAATGAATGGCCTTGGATGACACAATAACATATTAACATTACTCTTAAAATATTCATAGGTAATATTATTTACAGATTTAATTCATATATATTACAAAAATGGATGGCCCCGTGTGGTTCTCGGGCAAGAAAAAGGCCACTGCTTATCCAGGCAGAGTGTAAAACCCCACGATTTCATGTTCATTTTGTCATTTTTTACCATGTTCATTAAGATCTTCGTCATCATTGTTTCAGGTGCTACTTGAGCGTTGGTAGAAAACAACAATTGTGGCTCGTTAGAATTTGCAGTAACTCTGTATTTCTGCAGGTGAGAAGGTTTTAGACCAATTCTGTACATTTTTATCTATGATGTAAATGACAAATGAGCCTGAAATTTTCATTCATGAGGGTGCAATATAACCTTCGTGTTTTGGTGCGCCGTAACCGCCAATTCAACTGTTCAAATGGAGAGAACTTTAACTAATGTTGTAATAACTTGTAGTTCAATCCATTTGCATATGTTTCTATGAATATTGTGATGTTGAATTGATGTATTGTAACATATCTGCAATACAATATTATTAAACTAATTCAACTGTTAGAAGACCAATATGTAATAGCATGATCCACACAGATCTAAGGTATTATTTCGTTATGTTCTTGTCATAGACGCTTTCAGTATGTGGTCAACTTCATCTACATACATATATAGATGCACATATAAAATGTATTATTTTAATTAACTCGACTTTTTTCTTGTGTTTTAGGGTGAACAATTTGAGATGGTCGAGAAGTGTTGCATGAATTTAATTTCGAACGTAGGTGTTGCTGATTGTGTCTGCACGTTTTCTTGTAGACTATTTTAGAATGATAGACTTCACAGCATCACGAAATTTACTGAAATAATAAACACACAAACGCACAAAGTTATCTTCATGTTGTTGAAGAAATATCACATTTATAAAGTTCAGACATTATACGCTACAAAATAATACATAGTATTTCTCAATGCTGGATGTTCAGAGAATAGAACAGACAATTAGATGTGAAATGTGTGTATAATAACCGCAGAGCCAATACTTTTTGAAGTGGAATCATTTATCTGTTTATGTTAACCCTTAACCCGCAACATATATGGAATGGACTGTTATTTCTTTAAATTAAGACCATTTCATTGAAGTGACAAAGGGGTGTTTTGGGGAAAATGACTGATAAGCATTCGGACATTTTAAACCATGATCAGTTACTCGCATGCTTATCTGGGTTTACGATGGACGCAAAGGTTATTATATTCGTGCTTAACGGGTTAAGGGTTAAATGGAATGTAGGCATACATCCAAACAATCAGTAGTATGTAGAATTCTGAAAACTTTGCAAAAGGTGAAAGAATTCAAAATCGGATGATAAACAAAAAATATATGATCATTTTAAGGTTTTTCTTTCATACATTTTCTTTTTTTTTTCGCCATATAAACCATTTAAAACCAAGACGTCATAGCTCCCAAAATGACGGCTTCCATCTTCGTTTCAACAGAACCGTTAAATGGTCATATCGTCTTTGTTTATTATGATAATTTTTCTACCTTTCTCCCAATTTTTCAGAACTCTCAATAATAAAGAGTATTTGGCAATGGAACTAAATTCCCTTTAAGCTGATTATCTATATTTCTAGTACTGAAGAGGGGATCCCTTGAAAGCAACAAACGCAAACAAGTAGCAGACTCGGTTTTGTTTGTATGTTCATGAGGGGTACTATAAGGAGAACTTTATCACGCCCCCTAGCACCGACTGAAGCGGTAGTCTACTTTAAAATCATAAATAGTGGGCTTGATGATTCCAAAGGATAGTATAAGTACTAATACTACGTCATCAATAACCATGAACTCTACAAAGTCCATTCACATATTCAGTAAAATTCGTACTATAAAATTGTATTAAGGAGATTGGCTGGGAAAGGACGTAGTGCTGAGATTTTTTTAAATTGATATTTAAACTTCTTTAGTATCATTTAGATACCAAATTATCAAAAAATGGGTACTGTGCTTTTCACCAGGTCCAGAGAACAATTTTAAATCGAAATTATTTTTCGTTGCGGGAAATTCCATATTAAAACTTATATCAATAGAAATGTTGTTTTTTGACGCTTTCAGCGATCTCCACGCCATCTAAATCGGTTGACAAATCGTCCCGCAATCCACAAAAGTTCATTTTACCCCTTGGATCCCCGTGTAAATTTTGTTTACACTATTTCCAAGATGGCGGATGGAACGACTTACGGAACAGTTCATTAAAACAATGAAGGGATGTTTATCTGTTTGGTTGAAGGGGCGACCACCAATGCATTTTGTAGTTACATATATGGATTAAAACAGATATATTTTGGCAATTTGAATAGTTTTAAGCCTGTAAATAATAGTTTGGGTTGCGATGGACTTTTTTTCTGTATAATCGTGATGTGATGGCTTTGTAATGCAGGGATTTGCACTTCCATTACGATAATATAGGATAGTGGTGCGAAAAAGAGACTCGTGTTTTCGGATTTTTCTTTTTGCTATTAGCTGTGTGTAAATGTCGTTTAGTGATCAGGTCAGATATACCTACTCACTAAAAATAGCCCTAAGTTAACCAAAACTTTTTATTGCAATTTTTTTACTATTGATTTATTTATTTTGCTATTTTAAGAATTCTTATGGTTTTGGAAAAAAAATAATTCACCTACAGGTCTACCTACGCACCTAAAACATTTTGGGTTTTCGGTCGGAGTACAGCCAACCAACAATTTTGTAAGGACGGCCTAATGCTTCGTTTTTGCAACCTTGGCTTACCTAAATATGCCATACCTACTGGAAAATTCTTCATCAATTACCGAAATTCGCAGATTAAATGAAGGTAAACACACAAAAAAAGAAGTGAATGGCTTAACGATGTAACGGCCTTAAACACTCGGCTCAAAAAAAAAATCGACACACACACTATCGACTGTAAATAAACAAGTATTCTGTCATAATTCATATACATGGAAGTTGTGGGGCCATAGTCATTGAGTAGAAGGCATCCTTCTTGGTAATTTTAATATTTTTTATATATACTTTTCTGAGTTCGCATTTCAATCACTGACCACATTCTTTATTAGAGTGACGGGGAGGGGTGGAGGTGCAGAATAAGTGACTGGTGTGTAACTGAACCTGCAATTCACTACATGTTTTACTCTTTTTTTCTTTCTTTCTTTTTTTGATATTTGTTAATGTTCCCTTTCCCTTCATTTTTTTTTGGAATTTTGCTGTGTGTGAGTGAGTGGGGATGGATGTCGCAGGATAAAAATATGTGATGGAAATCCTTCCAGCTAAAAACATGGAGGCCGATTTAAGTAAAACAGATTTTTGGTGAAATAATCTGAGCCTTCACTGACCCTGAAAGCTTTTTTGTGGCTTTTTAGGTACACAGCCAGATGAAATATCAAAATCGTAAAAAGGGCTGGTAACGTCGGAGAAGGCTCGGATTATTGAAGAAGTACTAATATACTACATTCATTTTTGTTCGGCTGTAAATACGTACAATCCCTGCATTTGTTAATATAAGTATTATACCAAGTTGGATTGGCAGAGACTGACTTTGATACAGAACCAGGACCCTCCCTTCTCTTTGGAAGGGGAATTTTGCGTTGTTTTCATATCAAAGGGGAATTTCTAAGAAACACAAATTAGTGTGGGATTTTTATTATTTAAGTGGTACCAAGAATTTACCATTCCAAATTGCAAACTGTATGCTGTTTTCCTGTTTTGGAGTTAAAAAAATCTAATAAATTTTTTTAATTTTTTTTTTTTTTAAGAGGAAATTTTTCACAGGAAAAGGGGGAAAATAGATACATTTAGGGGAGGGGAATGGGGCCGAATTTCGGCACCAAAAACGGTCAAACGACGGCCCTGAGAACTAATAATTTTATGTTTACAAATGCTTAGTACTGTAGATCTACTTGTTACATTTAATGTTGACAACATTAAACGTAACAAGTACTAAGCATTTGTAACATGAAAAATGCCGTTCTCAACTGTCAAGGTCGGTGGGTCTGGTCTATACCATTAGGACCCATTCACTTGCACTTCCACTTAGTCGCATTTTTTGGATTGCATAACCCAATTTAATGCATTGCATTGTTAACGCCCCTCTATGCTTCATAATTTCTAGGAAAGGTGACGTCATATGTGATACGTTACGTCACCACAACTGACACGCATAACATCACGAAGTTATTGTGTTCACAACAACTTATTTAGTAGGGCAAAACAGCGTTAAAGAAAAAGTGATGTAGCCTATCGCAATACAAACTTAGGATTTATATGGATGTAACTTTGGATTGTATATGGTATGAACCTAGGGTCACCATTTGAACAAACTTGGTAGAGGACCATTAGCTGATGCTACTTGTAATATATGAGAGCACTGTGCCTTGTGTTTTCAGAAAAGAAGATTTAAAGTTTTTTCCTGTATAAGTGTATGAAAAACATGCAAAATCTCAATATAGAAACTTTGGACTTTTGACCCCGGGGACTTTATTTAAAAACAGTTAAATAGTTCGGAGAAATTAATAGAGGGGTAAGACGTTTTACAGTGCATACACAGCTGCAAGTACATGAGTACTATGCACGTGTATGAAAAAATGTAACATTATCAACATTTAAATGGTAAGGCATTTACCTTTTGAACATCATATATATGGCGAAGTTAGCACAACAGTGCGCATGTGCCAACATTGTGATGAACAAGTAGACGTTCGCGTCCGCTGTGTCCGCAAAATCTATAAGATTAAGAAGGGCTGCTGGTGTATAGCATATCATAAACGCGATGTAACCGAGAAGCAGGGTACGTGACGAACGCATAGTCTCGGCTAGAGCCTTCTGTTTTCTGAAACATTATCAACATATTCAATTACCATTGATATATTAGTTGTATATTGGTTAAAGTATTTCACCATAGCTTATTGTCGTTTAAAACAATGTAAGTGCTTGACCGGCTGTTTAAAATGATGAATGCATTATGTACACATGTAGAGTATAAAGGATAAAGGACAATGTGTTCGCATAAAATGAAAATATTAATGAATTACATGATACGAGTTACAAATATGGCTATTTAAATTACAATAAACCTTCATATTTACCTCAGCGGATCGTCTATATTTAGGCTGTGTACATCTGTCTTACATGTGCTGATTTTTCGGAATACGAGACAGCAAATGATCCCCTGTGGAATTATAGGAGAAACCATGGATAGGGCAATACTCAGCGTGTATGAAAAACTATATGTGCGGTTCCACATACATTTGTGGTTCTTTCGATCGAAACTGAAGTCACCCCATCCCCAGATGTTTCCCGAGTCAATAACTGCAGCAAATATCCAGCATAAGGCGCACACAGCAATGCATCGGCGCGTTCCATAGATCACGTAGTATAACTTCGATTGACACACATACATGTATCTGAAACATAAATATGATGCATGGTTTGCAATATAAGTCCTGATGTTCTGATACGTATGCGACTACCAGTACTGGGCTCGGACCGCTATTAGTTTGGCTCATTGAACAAATAGGCAAAACGCTCATTTTACAAGAGCTGTCACCAGATAAACAACATACTGTGAAACCAATGATGTCATGAAACAATTAGCCAATATAATGATAAACATCCAGACTGGATCGATAATCTTGTTTTTTTTGTTATTCGCCAAAATAAAATCCTGTCAGAAAATCACATGTTTGTGTAGATATCTGCATGACCTTTGGAGTATAACATTTTTCTTCATGTCCATGCTAAACATAATGTAATCCAGTCATGAATAACCTTTTTATGCCTTGCTCCATGCTGGGATTATTTTTGTCAAGCGCTACTTTCGGGCTACGACCCTGGAAGCAAAACAATACAGGTCCGACACCGTACTTAGGCAAATACGCTTTACGTTATATTTAACGGTAGTCGTAAAATATACATTGTCGTAAACCGATCGTGTGACTACAGACATTAACTTATAGTGGCGCGATATAAATTGTAATACCAAATAATCGAGAATGATTATCCGCGAAGTATTTTTTGAAGCCGCGGACCTTACTAAAGCTTGCTAAAACAAATTTTAAAATTTTGAACCTTCTAAAGAACACGTTAAAATAAAAACTAGCTGAGGTATTCAATATTTGTGATTTAACACTGATCAAAGATACTAAAAGTAACTTACAATTTTAACTATAAATATGCATGAATGTGTTTATTAATCGTTTAACTACACCACGTTGTGCCCTTACGTTCAACAGATGCATACGGTAAGCGTAATAACTTATCAAAGTGAAAATAAAAAAGCTAACGAAGCTTTCCGCAGTCTGACAGCTAAGAGAATTGTGCAATCCAAATTCTACGTTGCAACCAATTCCAATCAATTCCAGTCGGTGCCGTATCGTAAACACCCAGTTCCACGTATTTACTAGTTCACGATACTATATTCAGAAAACTGGTAGGTTGTGGGTAATGACAATATGTTCATAACACAAATATAATCTAACACGGCGAGGATATCTTTATTTACACTGTTCCGTTTTATTGGGATGACGGTGTGGTAAGAGTGATGTTTGGTGAGTGTTTGGTGCACCCTAGAACCTGGTTCAACCCCAAGCAGCCTTTTTCGCCACTAACTGGGTCCCGCCTTAATTCCATTAAGGGATGGGAAACCTTATATTAGCAGGATTTTATAACAGATGTCGACAATAAAACACCTTTGAAAAAAAAAATTACTGAAAAATTGCGATTACCTGTTTAAAATTACGTATTAAATGTTTTAATTTTACAATATGAGAACTTTTAAAGCCAAAATTAAGGTATGAAAGTTAATACTCGGACCACGTAATTAATTGTCAACTATTTTATGTTTGTGGTGTCATATCTTGCCTTTTATTCAGCTTTGTAATGTTTTGTTTGTTTCTGTGCGTTTTTTTGGTTGACTGTGGTCCTTGAATGCTCTATTTCCAGTTCGACTTATATATCTACTTATACGCTAATTTATGGGCTGCCATTACCGCCAAAAGTATGTTTTTAATAAATCATCCAGTCAAAGATGAATTAATTCATCGGTATTATATTTAATTCAATATTACTTTAATTGATTCACTACTTTTTTTGAACGATTCAATGCAATGTTAAACGGTTCAGTCGGAAACATGAATCAAAGCAAGAGAATGTGAACCAATTTAAAAGTAACCCAGTCAATTTACCGATACGTGAAACAATCTATTGGAAACTGAATTAATGCAAGATCAAAGCACTCAATTCAATGACAGCAGAATCAATTTGACATAAAGACAAATGGCCGATACTGAACAGAATTAATACGATGTTCTGTGCATTCTCAAACAGTTGTGCGAGGGCGTCACTTGCACATACATAAGCTAGAAAAGTTATTTATGTCAAATTGATTCTGCTGTCATTTTGAATTGAGTGCTTTGGTCTTGCATTAATTCAGTTTCCTATAGATTGTTTCACGTATCGGTAAACTGACTGGGTTACTTTTAAATTGGTTCACATTCTCTTGCTTTGATTCATGTTTCCGACTGAACTGTTTAGCATTGCATTGAATCGTTTCAAGTTCGATTAGATGGTTTGAAAAACACTACGGATTATTTCATAAAGCATCGGATTGTTTTAAGTTTGATTAGACGGTTTCAAAAAAAAGTAGTGAATCAATTAAAGTTACATTGAATAAAATATAATACCGATGAATTAATTAATCTTTGACTGGATGATTTATTAAAAACATACTTTTGGCGGTAATGGCCGCCCATACTAATTTGGTCGCATTCTAAACTAACGAAAGACGGTTTTCATATTAGTTCTTTCAATTAACACGAGAGGAAATTGGTGGAAATCAGACTAAATTTGCGGAATTATTATATACCTCTACAAGTTAACGTATTATCACACAGAAACACAACAAGATAATGATTAATGCCTATTACAACTAAACGAAACTATGATTATCTTTGAATTAAAGAAAACAACACTAACCTGTTTAAAACTTGCAAGTTCAAACTCATGTATGAACATATGCACGCCGTTAAACACATCATGGCGATGGTTTGACACACAGCTATGTGCTTGTTGAACCAGTCCTCTCCCAATACCACTCCTGTTTTGAAAAATAAATGCATTTTCATTTGATTACATCTCTATGAATCATTCGAGCAAACTCGGCCAATCCCGTCATTTTTCGGGATCATCCCTCGTGTGTATTTCGACGGTTCGGTATGTTTACAGTTCTGTCATTTAGTTTATCGGAAGGCTACGGGGCAGAAAATAGTGCTATATAAACAATATGGCCGTTAGACACACGTTTGTTATTTACAATACAGATCAAGGCTGAATCACTGCTTTCGCGTAAATAAACTTTAGTGTTTAAACAACTTTTTTAACCAATCAGTTGCCTCAGATTTTCAAATACTTGCACCATTTAGACCATGAAGATTTTACTAACAACGGTCTTCATGTTTAATAGCGTGATCGATATAGAGACTATTATAAACCTGTGGTAAACACTAAGTCGGATAGCGAGTACAAAGAGAAATTTTCACTAGTAAGTGACCTCCGTCAGTCGCAACACTCCCTCCCTTTCGGTTTCCTAATGGTGAAGATTTCTCTTCATAGCCTCATATCATGTGCATAGACGAAGCAATCGGCTAAAATACATTGTAAAACGTTGATGATAACTTTGATTTTGAATGCAAATTCCTTTTAGTGGGATTCTAAGACTCGCCATGCCGATATGACGTAACCAATATGACGGGATTCTCGATGCATTTGACATATTTGTACCAAGAAGTGATCGAGATGTTGCGAAATAAGATGTCGCATTTCAAAGAGATACACAGGAAGTTGTTTGTATACCAAGTATAGAATAGAGGCTATAAAGAGTAACCATCACCATTTGGAAACCAAAATGGAGGGGGCGTAGTGTTTGCCAGGATGTATCGATAGTCTTTATATAGGTCCCGCTCTTCACCGCGGAGACTGCTTGTAATACAATCTTCATGAATAAATGGTGCACGTATTTGAAAAAAAGACAACTGCTTGGTTGAAAAAGTAGGGTAAACACTAAGATATGTATAGGACAGAGGATATGAAGACTATAAACACTAAGATATGTATAGGACAGAGGCCATGAAGACTATAAACACTAAGATATGTATAGGACAGAGGCTATGAAGACTATAAACACTAAGATATGTATAGGACAGAGGCTATGCAGACTATAAACACTAAGATATGTATAGGACAGAGGCTATGAAGACTATAAACACTAAGATATGTATAGCACAGAGGCTATGAAGACTATAAACACTAAGATATGTATAGGACAGAGGCTATGAAGACTATAAACACTAAGATATGTATAGGACAGAGGCTATGAAGACTATAAACACTAAGATATGTAAGACAGAGGCTATGAAGACTATAAACACTAATATATGTATAGGACAGAGGCTATGAAGACTATAAACACTAAGATATGTATAGGACAGAGGCTATGAAGACTATAAACACTAAGATATGTATAGGACAGAGGCTATGAAGACTATAAACTCTAAGATATGTATAGGACAGAGGCTATGAAGACTATAAACACTAAGATATGTATAGGACAGAGGCTATGAAGACTATAAACTCTAAGATATGTATAGGACAGAGGCTATGAAGACTATAAACACTAAGATATGTATAGGACAGAGGCTATGAAGACTATAAACACTAAGATATGTATAGGACAGAGGCTATGAAGACTATAAACACTAAGATATGTATAGGACAGAGGCTATGAGACTATAAACACTAAGATATGTATAGGACAGAGGCAATGAAGACTATAAACACTAAGATATGTATAGGACAGAGGCTATGAAGACTATAAACACTAAGATATGTATAGGACAGAGGCTATGAAGACTATAAACACTAAGATATGTATAGGACAGAGGCTATGAAGACTATAAACACTAAGATATGTATAGCACAGAGGCTATGAAGACTATAAACACTAAATATGCATAGCACAGAGGCTATGAAGACTATAAACACTAA